>FAPP01010707.1:0-10350 GCA_001485965.1 Heliconius ismenius | reverse complement strand
AATAATGGCCATTATAGTAACAGGAGTATCAATTAAGTTACACTTTCCTTCATTTATTATATTACATTTATGATTAATGTTAATATATGCCATTTTATTTTTTTCATATGAAATTGCCCCAACATGTCTTAAAATTAAATTTAAAATGATTCAATATTACTGGTGGAAATCGAACCCACAATCGCGTTTTCAATCGCACACTTGTAGCCCTGCGCCACGACGGCCTTAATAACAATTTTCTTTACAAATAACAACTATATAATTTATTTGAATTTAAAAAATACTTGTTTAGATAGGGAATACTATTAATATAAGGGCATCCATCTTACATTAAGTTTTAGATATCTTTCGATAATATAGTACCGTATATTCGTTAAAATAAATTGTAACTGTAAATAATTTATAATAAAATGTTTTGGATTCAACTATTCCAAAAATGGTGTGTACCAGAAATTTAGAAGGTTTAATCTGTTATTTCCTGTAAAGTTTAAATAAATGTCTGTTCAATAAACAAATGTCTTTTATTTAAAAATAATTAACAAATACATGTAATTATTAAGTCATAAAAATATTTTACAAATAAGGCCACATATCCTACTCAATAAATTTAAAAAAATATTAAGAAGTACGACGATAAATTAGTTATCCAAACGTAAGCACTACATACTAATTCTTATACGATATTTCAATAACCATTTTAATGCATACAATATATCATATAAATGACAATTAAGTTCTACAAAATTATTAAATATGTACCTACAAATACATATACTTGTTTATAATATACAATTTTTCAATATATCTAAAACAATTAAAAACTAATAAGTGTATTATAAAACCAGACATATACAATTAAAACAGAAAACACTGTCATAATAATTTAGGTTGTTGCTTCAATGCTGTAATATCTAAAAATCTAGGAATTTCTGTCTGAGGTAATGATGGTTTTGGAGTAAGGTTTGTACCTAAAAAAAGAAAATTTTCATTATTACATACTTATTCAACAAAAGATTATATGTAATTTGAAAGTGCACATAATAAGTAAATAATAACTTTACTTTTTATTAACTGGTTAAATGAGGCCAGTTGTTGTGCAGGTTCTTCACCCTAATGTAAAGCAAAGCGTGACATTGAGTTCATCTCCCAACATGCAATGCCTCCAGAATCCAGCGAAAAATAGAAAATGAAGTGTCTTAACACTAGGTAACCTCTGCTTACCCGGGACTAACACTGCATGTGCGATTATTAATTACCTTGCTGTATAATCTTGTGTTTCTCCATATAATTTCTTGTAGCCAATGACATGTCTACAGGTTTTGGTGATGGAGTGTTAGACGTAAATGCATCTTTCTTAAGATATTTTGCTGCAAGTTGATTCATTTTTAAACTAGTGTCAGTTAGAGGAGGGACTGGTGCCTGCATTCGCGGATTGTTTAAGGGATCATCTCCAAATGTTACCCTTTAATAAAAAAAAATAATTAAATATAATTTATTTTTCAGGTCTAATATTGGAACATATATACACAAGCTATGGTAAAAAATATGTAGTTGTAATGGTAACACAAAATATTATATGAAGTAGCCATATAATATACAAGACAACATTTTTTTTTCAATTAAAAATACTAATTTTAAAAGCAATATATTGTTTATTCATTAAATGAACAAATCAATTTTTTTTCTATAGATTATTACGACAATAAGAACATAATTAGGATAAACAAAAAGCAATAATGACATTAATTTTCAATGCATGATGCAATATTTTGTATATTAAATAAAAATATTACCTTTTAGCCACACTAACATTAGTTTTATCAATTTGTATACATTTTTGTCGGGCTTTTCTATATAATGCACTGGCTGAAGATGGCATGTCAGATTCTTGTAGTATGCCATTTACATGAGTCTGAAGATATGAAAGACAATTAATAAAATAAATTGTTTTTTTCTGCAAAGGGAAGGCCCATAGGCAGACCTTGCAAGTTAAGTGGTAGAACCACAAACAATTCCACACTCTCAATTGTTACCAGAGTGTGGAAAAGAAAATAATTTATCCCGCAATTGGGATTTAAATCCACAACCTTTGCTTTTATAATTAGATACTGCTTATGCACCACATGGCCCTCTCATTAAATATATGTATATCCAATAATATCTTAGGGGATAAAAATAAAGTTGTAATCTTACCATTACTTTATTATAATAAGTCCATCCAACATTAGATTGGTCATCGCTACTGGCATCAGAACTAAAAAAAATAGTATTTATAAACTTTAATATATTTTTTATTAATCTGAATATGGCATTGGTATATTTTATAATGTAATGTAATGTAATAAAAAATACAATAAGAATTATATTATATACTTTGGATTATAACATTGAAAATAAAAATTAAATATGTTTTGTTTTGCTTCACACTCTACTGTGCATATAACAAAGTAGGCAGAGGGAGAGAGTAAAATATTAATGCATTTTTGTAATTAAAATATTAAACATTTTTTAGGGTTTCAATATTGAATTATTTTTATTATTAACAATAATTAATATAATACTATAAAGCATACATATGTTAATACTTACTCACTATAATCCCTTACATCCAAATACAAGCTTTGTTCTGGTGACATAAGTGGTGTTATAGCATTGTCAACTTGTACATTATATAAGCTCATTTCATTAAGTGTTTTGTCTTCTAGTAAATTATCAGTGTTCCTCATGAGATCTACACATTCATCTTTATCAATATTATTTTCAGATACTGTTCGTTCCTTAGGCACAGGAGTTAAACCATCAAGAAAATTTAAGGTTCCTGGGTGGGATTTTGCTATAACCTCTTTAATGCTTATTTGGGACCGATTACATTGAATTTGTGCCTCACTGTGTTGGACTATTTCTTTATTTATGATAGTAGAGGTCCGGACCATTTCAAAACTTGTCATTACTCCTATAGATATTTTTTGTTCTGTGCCAACAGACTCAACTTCTATATGCTCTGTCACATAATTTTTAATAGGTGGTACAGCAGTTGGTGTGTCTTGCTTTTTACTTGTAGTAATAAAATCATCAACTTTTTTTTGCAAAAGTTGTAATTGTTCATTTTGTAATTTTATTATTTTGAATAAATCACCAACTGTTGGTTCTCTTTTTTGTTTAGATATGTTATTTTGTAATTCCACATCTAGACATTCTGCCTTTTGAGCCTGTTCATATTTTTCAATAGCCCACGTTTTTTTATCAACAATATTTTTTCCAACATTTTCCAATGGAGGAGCACAACAATTACACAGAGGTTGATTGTTCATTGTGTGATAGTTACAAGGCCAACATAAATTATGATTAGACTTAGGTACACAGGGGCAAGTGTTAAAATTACTTTGACATGTAGATAAAACTTCTTTATTTTCATGCACTTGCTTGAAACATGGTTTAGGCTGAGAAACAAGAATACAGTGATGACATCTGCACATTTTATCATTGTTACTATCAAAATTAACCTTAGCAGGTTCATAAGAACTTCCTAAATCCATTATTTCCTTTTTCTTGACCAGGGGATTATTCTCTTTATTTAAATGTACCGATTTCATTTTCATTTTCAAATCTTCCAAACCTTTTAAACTCTCCTTTTTAAGAAAAAAATCATCATTTGATCCTAAGCAATTGGCTGGTTTCGATGCTACTATATTTTCTATAGGTTTCAAGAATTGTTTGAAACCATTCTGTCTAAGTGATTGACCTTTGCAAGATTGTAAATAAACATTACCATCTGCATATGCTGTTAAGTTTTGTTTCCTTAATGGAGTGTTATTATTTGCACAGTCAAGTGTGCTAAGCTCCAACTCATTAGACGGTGACCATTTATTGTCGTTTGATATACTTGATAAATGTGTTTTACTTACCCTAGGACATGGTGATGAGTTGCTACATTCATAAATTTGAACAGGGTCATTTGTATATGGCACTGATTTATAATGAAAAATGTCTATATTTGGTGTCAAGTTAGCTTGTCTCTCGATAAGCGGACGAGGAGAGTGGCATTCTAAATCTTCCATTCTTTTAAATTTAAAGGTTTTGATGGGAGACTCAAATCGTACTTTCTTCATTAAGTTAATAGTAGTCTTATTCTTCTATTATCTATTACAAAACATTACAAAAATGGTGTAGGAATAGATTTTGAAGCACAAAAACTATAATATATCTTATTTTCTGCAATTGTTTAGCCAAAAAGAGGCAACGTTTCTGACGTTTAAAATTTCAAAATTCAAATTCAACAAACAATATTCATGTAATATTGTAAAGTACAGATTACTAATACTACAGATAAGTTATATAGAATTTAACAAGTAAGTACAAAAGTAAACTTACCGAGTGGTACGGTACGCCTATAAGATAAGCTATTATATATAGCTAGCTTATTAAAAAAGATACAAAAATAGCCACTTAGCCAGTATAATAATGATTCACACTTAAAGAGAAAGTTACATTTCTCATAGCTTTTTGCTTCCCGCCGTTTCGAACAAACTCAAAATATTCTTTATTGAAATAGACTTTTGTGTGTACTTTTAAATGGTCGAATAAACATAAATCTACAATCGGTTCGAAAGCCATTTCTATAGAGATGAGCTGACAAGAAACTCAACAGTTGCTCTTGTATCTTCTCCATGATCGCTGCCCCGGCGGCCACCGCATGTCCAAATCTGGCCTTGCACATACGCAAAATACTTCCATCTAACGAATACCATTATCGAATATCTATCTTTACCTTCACATTATCAGTGTTGAAAAACTGACTCACTTTTCGGTTAACATCATATTCTACTATATTTTCTTCTCCTATAATATGCATTAACAATATTATTATTTATATATTTCTATAATATTTTATTACGTAAATATATCGTATCTTATCTGTAGTATTTATTTTAATATGTCAGTTTTGTCATTATAAATTTGTCAGATTAAACATAACCTGAAAAGTACTTTAATATACAAAAATGAATACCAAACTCCTAAAATCTTTTCCTCCTTTAACATTATCAGTCCGTTGGAAATCGTATAAACATCCAGGAGGAATTAAATATCCAGGAGGAATAACTTACTATCCTAGGTTGTTTATATAATTTCCAAAATAAATACAATTATATTTAAATATTTCTAATTAATCCAAAAACGAAACATTAAGAATCAAAAATGTTTACAAAATTTGCTATGACAATCAACAGTTAAATTAAATTACTTTACTATTTTTGCCTTATAGGAGACCAGATGAAAAAGAACCTGAATGCACACCGTCAAAACTATTTAGGGTTGAGCAAATTAAGACAGCTAAACATCATCCATGGTGGGAAAAGAAAGTACTAGCTGAACTTAAATTAAATGAAGAAGTATTTTTTATTTTTTATACTATTATTTACCTTAATGTTATTACTTGTTTCCTATGCTTTATTATATATATTTTTCAGAATAAAGTAGCAATAGTAAAGAACATACCAGAAATGAATGCTAAATTATGGAAAATAAAGCATTTAGTTAAAATAGTGCCCATAACTTTTCCTTATGGAGAACCGACAGAGGTGGATGTTAAATATACCATTCTGAAAGAAAATGGGCAATGTTTGGTAACAAAGACTTTAGAACCTGGACAAAGACAAATTGAAGCTTTAGAAAAATTTGAAGAAGATCCAAGAAAAATGGATTCCACAACAATAAAAAGGGATTCTAGGCATAAATGGAATAATGCTTTTTCAGGAGGATTTTAATTTAAAACTCAGGAATATTAGGTTAATAAAAAGTAGTATTTAATGTATAACTTTCTATTTATTTATCATTCAACATTTTAAATATTATTAATTTACATATGTACAACTTTTAATGTTGAGATTTTCGTTTATACAGTAAATAGTTAAAGTATTCAGGTGTTTTAAAATAATTTCTTAACAAAATGCCATGTTTTTTTCCAAGTCCAAATCTTGCATCTCCCCAGGACACAACAAAGGTTGGGTTTAACTTTTTGAACTCTTGCAAGTGAAATTTGTGTTTGACATTTGAATTGAACCAATTTCCTCGAAAAATTGCCATATATTCATCATTATAGTTGTATAAACGTATAACAAATTTAGAAATTAATATTTTGACTGCTGTATGAAATAATATAAATCCACCAACGTATATAAGGCATTCAGTAACATTATTAGCAACAACGACTTCTGGACCAAATAAAATAGGGTCATTCATTGTAGTAACATCAAAGACAAAAGCTGCATAATACAAAGCACTAGCAGATACAATGGCAGTTGAACAAGTTAAGTACACCACAGTATAGTTAAGAAAGTCACCCATTGGTGCTTTATATATAAGCTTCCATTTTTCTGATAAGCCATCTTTACTTCTCCATTTGTCTTCAGTTTCTTGAATTTTTAAATGATTCTGAGATATATATCTCATAGAACCAAGTCTACATAAAGAAAATATCCGTGGTGATTTAAATAAACGTAAAGAGTTCATTTTTTAGTAATATTTATCTAGTTTTAAATAATCCAACTGTTCTTTTCATAGTATAAAGGAAAAACAGCTAAGGCTTATTTCACTTAGCTTAAAATAAACATAATTAAACCACAGCGTTAAAACTGAAACATCTGATCCTTATAGCTGAAATCAGTGCAAGAAAATAAAAGTAATATATTTAAAGGTTAAGATTTTTATTCAATAACTGTCAATGTCAAATGTCAATTTTCAAATATTTTATTTGGTAGGTATTGCCCGATTTGCAACTCACATATGAATGTAAGTTGCAAGTAGGGCAATACCATCCCATATCCATGAGGATATGAGATGGATTTTAAACCTAAGATAATAGTAATAATTTGATACAAGGTTGTGAGGCTGCGACTAAAATGAAATTTACGTCTATATGTCGACGAGGATCTTATTTTTTATTTATCTTTTCTGATCTATCTGAAATGATAACATTTCAGTTCGTTTCTTTAGTTGTTAATAGCTTTTCCTAGCGTGCCAGTTGAGCACAAATGACTAACAATTTCAATTTATTGTAAGCGAGGCGTTGGAAAAGTAATTAATCATTCTCATATTTACGTGATAATTAGATATGTAAAGATCAGATTCTGTCAGAAAACCCACCAATTGTAATTTTCAGAGTTCTTAATAGCGAAAAACGGAAGCCCTTATAGATTTACACACATTTATTTCTAAATAATAAATTTTTAACAGGTTCAAATCACTGAAGTCGGATAATATATGAACTAAAGCTAAAAAAAACTACTCTTGCGATTAAGAAATAAAACAAATATGGAATATATGAATAAACCAAATTTTATTGTATTAACTAAAGATAAATTAAGTAACAATATATTTAATTGTGTAATTAAAATACGAATATTACGATAATGTAGGTGTAATAGATTACAAAATATAATACAAAATTTTAAACAAAACAATAACAAAAATCTAAATGATAAAAATATTTATGCAACACAGTACAGTATGATCGACGAATCGTGGCCCCCGAAGTTATACTTTGTAAACTTTGGGCATACATAGTTCATTTGGAAAGAAAGAAATCGAAAGTAAGAAAAATTCTAAGACTGCGCACAATATATGCGCAGCCACCTCGAGGGCAGCCAAGGCTCGTCGACCGTACTGTAGTTTTTTATTATATAACATTTATTTTTAAAAAATCAACACAAAACAAAACAGCCACCAAACAGACATTATTTTGTAAATTATAGTTTATAATTTACCTTACATATCTGCTTTAGGTTGGCATATAACTATGGTTTTTCTTAAAATATATCTTATATATGTATAAAATATTTTATTACCTACATTTATAAAAAAGAATGTTGATAATATTGTCAACTATCTTCATTTCCTTGTACAGTCCGCGAGGCGTAAGCTGAGCGTTGCATTTGTGGGAGTGAATACAGATAGTGTTGGTGAGCAACAGCTTAAACTGTGCATTCCTTGCTTAGTTAAAATCAGTTAATACTGCTTTTTGGGTGCCGGCATGAAGCGCGATGCGTTCGTTAGTAATGTAACTTCACTTCTTGTACTGGTAGCAAAAGTAGTCAAAGAAAAAGTTCGTATAAATAAATTTACTATTAATAAAAAGTTTTTGCCGGCTCTACTTTGGTGATCAGCTTACGCCTCGCGAACTGTATTTAAATTGACATAAGATATAATAGTAAAATACTAAATATATCTTATGAATTATTGCCGCCGTAAAAATATTAATATTATAGATATTATATTAGTTTAAATAATTATTATGAGATCTATGTATATGTTATGTTTGAAAATTATAATGTCATGTCATATCATAATAATAATATGTATAATCAAAATTTGATTATAAATTACAAGGAATATTATATATTTATCCTTAACATTTATTATATAAATAAGAAATATATCATTTAAATTCAATAATTATTAATATAAAATTGTTTACCTACACTGAATTTTTATTCATTGTTAACCTTAAATGAATGATCACAAAGTTAGGAAACGTATAACATATACAAAACGTATTTTTTAAGCAATTGCATACTAATAATATTACATTTACCACTGTATATTGGTTATTTATATTGGTTATTGTGAAATGGTATTACCACACTTAGCATCACAAACATAAAAAATTCATATAAAAATGTTTATTCTTAAAGCAGAAATTGAACCTTTCTTCTTGCAGGGCAATAGTTACTGTCGCTGTTTTGTGAAACAAATTAAATATGAAATTATTATACTTGTAACTGTTAAACAACACTTTAAAATCTGAAATAAATGTGCAAATGGCCTCCTCTGCTTCCAAAATATTTTTACGTAACAATGAATTTATATAAAAGTTTTTCAAAATTCGTGTCAATATTTGTATAGAGGCTAATTGATGACATAATTTTTTTTATATGGAATTTCAATACATACAAAGTTATACTAATTACATTTATACTCTAAATTATTGGTTTTATTTTAGTTTTCACTTAATTCTACATTTGTCAATTTTATTGGGTCGTGCTTCGCTTTTCGCGATTTAGATAATAAATATTGTGTAAATAAGTCATTCTTATTGATATCTATATCACCTAAATCGTCTTTGTTGTAGTTGACCACATTGGATAAGTTGTTACTTGTATTATACGCTGTGTCACCTGGACTAGATTCATTTTTTAATGTCGTACTTCTATTTTCAGGTTTAGGATTCATATTTGTGGGTTTGTTATCAATATGATTTGTTTTTCTTAAGTTCTCTGGTAAAGCATTTGACTTAAGCTTGACTAGGGTGGTGTTTACGACCGAACAGTCAATTTGCATAAGGGTCACATGACCATTTAGTAGAGAATCTGTAAATATTAGATATTAGATGAAAGGTTTTTAATGAAATTTTTATTCTTAGTTCTGATTTTTTTGCAAAATTATATTAATATAAATGAAACTTACCATTACCAGATCTTGCTGGTAAGATCAGCGCCATTTTGGGTGGTCTAGTCACATTGTGTTTTACAGCTGGCAACAACAAATGTTCTCCTTTTCCAACACCCACTACATAGAAAGTATCGTCCCTTCTATGCAAAGCTTGAAGCAAAGCATTCCATTCACCAAAATCACCCATATTCAATTCATCAACAGATTTTCTTAATGGCTTGTGATATAACCTTTCATAATACATTGGACTATCCGAAAATATATCTTTGTCTGTCTGTGCGTTTCGTCTTAACTTTCTTAGGCGCGATTTATCTCGAACGTTTCTACCATTTTTATTTGTAGGTATATCGATGATACTGTTGTCTAGGTTTAGTTTATTAAAAAGCCTATACGTTTCCAATAGTCCACCTAAAACAAATAAAAAAAATATTTCCCATTAAAAAAATAATGAGAAAAAATTTAAAAAAATTGTAATAGATCTTGATTTAGGTTTTAAACACTTAATACCAGTTATTTGTTCTTCGTCCAAGTAAACTTTATTCTTTCTTGGTGTCTTAGTCCAATTCAACGTCTTCCCACCTCCAATCCACCGTTTTAGCTCTCCAACTATTCGAATACTCTCGGTCTGATTTATTTTAGTAATATCATTTAACGTAGCATTTTGACAGTCAACTCCTTCAGCACTTCGATTAAATGAATCATAATCTAAAAAAAAAAAAAAATTGTAGTAAACCTAACAAACGCAAAATAAAAAATTGTTGATTTATGCATGGTTCTAAATTTCGAATGTTCTACTAAATAATAATATTTATACAATTATATTACTCTTACTAAAAGAAGAAACAATTATTCCTCGTTTAATTTAGTGTGATTGTTATGTATGGTAGGTAAGGGAGAAGTGGC
>FAPP01010705.1:0-13425 GCA_001485965.1 Heliconius ismenius | reverse complement strand
GTAATGGCACATTTATAAAAATCCAAACACAATAATCTATCAAAAATATATTTTTTTACATAAATAATCAGCAATTTAATACTATAATATAAGAATACTTAATATATGAAAATATATTTCATTTTTTAAATATATTTTGTACACCAAAAAATCAGTCATATTAACAATATTGGTCCCTTACAAATATCTAAATGTTATAAAAAAATCACAATGATTTCTAGAATGTTATGTCAGTCATAAATCAAATATATAATATTAATTTAGTAGTACTTATAATATTAAGTTATAATAATAACTATTAAAATATAATAAAGTATAAAATACAAACATCAAGGAAATAACATATAAATAAAATAATAGCAATAGCAAGCTTATTATTTCAAGAGTTATCGTAAAAAAAAGTAAGAATTGCTCCTCTTTATTATTACAGTGTATATAAAACAAATAAATTACTAATGTCCATAAACTCGCATACAAAATAAATATATTTATAAACAAAAGGCAATTTTAAAATGTTCTTATTATACAAAATATAGATACTTATTGTTGAATGACTGACGAGCAACATACAGATGAGACTAAACTAATGGACTTAAAAAGTTGAAATTTGGCATGCAGGTTCTAGGGGTCCTACGGGAAAGGGTACATGGGATTTTTACTTTTACGTCTTAAAGTTGCGGGCGACGACTAGTCAAAATATATTTCACTTAATTCTACTTTGTACGCATGGTACACTGCAAAATGGCATTTCCTGTTTCACGACAAATCTTCCACTTAGTAGACTTTTCCCACACATTCGGCCAGAGCAAATAAAGCATTCAGCGTGCCAGTGCATGTTACCCCACGACACCCCTTGTTGCTCCGGACCTATAACCCCTCCACAAGCCCTACAGCGCTCTGCATAAAACTGATCATAACACGACAAACACACAGGCAAACCAGTCTTATCATCAGGAACATATTTCTTCCCACCCAAAGGAGCATCACAGTGGTAACAACAGAAGTGTTGTACATGGAATGCCCTGCCTTCAGCTGCTGTATATGGTCTTGTAAATATCAGTTCGTCACATCCAGCACAACGCGGAATCTCCAAAACGTTAGCCAAATCTCTTGCGCAATATATTTCTCCCTTATAATAGAAGTATACGAGGTCGGCCAAAAGCTCTCCACATTTGCAGCATGTGAAGCATTGTGGATGCCATATAGCTTCTTGACCAGCTCTTTCTGCTTTAACCGCGACTTCGCCAGCAAACATCGGTTTGTCGCAACGTTGACACGGTACTCCTTCGTTGTACAATTTCCTGTTAAACTCCATTTCAGCCGGACTCAAGGCCATGTCAGCAAATTGCGTTAGCATGGGGTCTAGTTGTTCCGCATAACTGCTTATATGCACAGGATTCCCGGTGTGATCCAGTTGTGCGTTCATTGGGATGGGATTTCCGATGTGGTCGAGCTGTGCGTTATCTGTAGGTACTGATAAGCCTGGGTGGGTACTGTAATTGGGCAATGGTGGCGGAACATCTTCCCCAGAGTGAGTCCTGAGATATTCTCTCAGAGGGGCAGTTTGCTGTGGTTCAACTTGATTGGGTGGTTTCATTGTTGTGGAATATTGTGGGTTTATCTTTGTTGAACAGAGAGTGCCGCTAAGTTCTGGAGTAGTCGGTTCATGTTTCCAGCTCCATATTTCACCATTTGGCGCAAAAATAGTTCCCTTTTGGATCCTGCTATCCAATAATTTAGCACTACTCATGATGTTATTGTTGCTCACAGACCACAGATCTGGCATAACTTGAGCCCCTAAAGCTTTGTTAGCAAATTCTGTCACTTCTTCCTTAAATTGAGGATTCTTATGATATTCGTCACGGAATAACTTTATAGGTTGTAAATAAACGTCATTAGATACCGGCATGTTTAGGTCATTGAGGTTTTTCAACAGCTTATCATACACAGGGCCATGTTCAACAGCACTCTTGATCCTATCCGATTCAATTTTCATTATATTTAATTTATCCTTGACGATTTTGCTTAGTGCTGGACTCGATTTGTAGTCTGGTAGATTTGCAGCACTGCTAACAACATTGCCTTGGGAGTCCAACACAAGCTTTTTATCTGAGGCGTTTTTGGGTACTATATTGTATTTCACTCCTCTCGATATGTTCGATATTTTTAACGGCAGTGCATAAGATTTAGTAGGAATATGAGTTTTACTATTTTCAACTGAATAAACTTCCCCATTTTGTAGTGGTCCTACTCTGACTACGTTACCCATACCAACCACATGGTCTTTTATACGAGTAATATACTCCTGTAACAAAAATCATATTTTTCATGAAGTTAAATTAAATACAAATTTAATCGTCGTCGAATTTAAAATGGGTTATAGGGATGACAGGAGATAAAATTATTTTTTTTGTCATTAAAATTAATATCACTAACTAGAGCAGTCTAATCCCATATTTATAAATCTTTCTAAATCTAATATCGATACAGAGATGCAGTTTTGCATTCATAAATCGAATTTATGAATGAAAACGGCAGCTCAAGATTGATCCCAGAGTTGAGAGTGGTTTATAAATACATGTCTAAATTTATATTAATAGTGCATCTCCAACTAAATTATATTTAAGTATTCTCATTTAATACCACATTCTTTCTGTTATAAAAAAGATAGCTAAAACTTTGAACTATACATTACCACAAATAAATATCTATCTACCCTACACAAAAAACAATAAAAAGACCACAATTTTCCATACCGTATGTTCCGTTTTCTCTTGATCCGAGGCGTGGTGTCTTGCCGCTGTTGCCACATCATGTGGGGGTAACTGCGTACGAAGTTGAGCACGTCTTTTCTTTGCCGCCTCCGACCCTGACACAGGCGCCAACGGGCCCAAACATGACATGTACTCTGATACCTGTAGAAAATATAGTATATGAAAAAACTTAACATTGTGACGCAGTGGCTATAAATTGAGACAAGGTGCGTCGTTCAGATTCGCCAATAAACACGCAATGGCGATTTAGACTTAGGGCGGAAAGAGGAGAACGAAATATGTAGGTTCTTTTTACTTCTAATTGGGCCTAGAGCTAAGCTAGCTAAAAAAAATTTAAAAAAGTTTTTAACTGGTGCGCCTTATATGTATAGAAGTAACAACATTAACTTTATTAAATTAATCATGTTACATAAAGTATGCATCTTTAATTATGTATTAAACTGAATGATCTCCCATATGTCGCAAGAAATATTTACATTACATATCAATATCATTAATGATTTATTCTATATGAATAAAAACAAAATGATAAACCCAATAATGTACTATAACTTAATATTACTCACAGCTTTACTATTTTTCTCTGTATGATCATTTTCATTTCTTCAATTTTAAATGTTTAAAATGTATTTACAGTCCTACATAAACATTTAACAATAAAACTATATTTCATAAAAAAAGTATTCATTTTAAAAATAATTGAAGAAACCTAAACTTGGGAAGCCTTACTGAAACTCGAGATGGGGTTAAATGAAACTCGGTTGTGGGAATTACGAGGGCTACAACCTTGTTAGTCATGCCCCTAATGATAATACTTACAATTTACAAGTACTGCTAATCATCATTAAATAGGTCATTATTATTATTTTCGTAAATTCTTTTAGCACTATAATAGGCTAATTAAAATATATATTGCATATAGTTGATCAAATTATTGATCATGTTTTTAATGAAATTAAAATATATAGAAATTTTATATATAACTAATATATTTTTCTTTTTTTTTTAGTTTTTTCTACAAAAAAGTATTCAAAAATCAAATAAAATATAATTTAAGCACTTTTATGCTAATAATAATATCATATAACACAATATATCTTATCAGTGTTGATATTGAATTCAATGTCTGATATGATAAACAGAATTATGAATAGTATTTTATTATTATTCTTTCAATTTTCAAACTGTTTTGCACACAAAGCTTCTAATATTTACTAAAAACAATATTTTAGTAATATATCTGAAATACCTACCAGTTCTGTAGATGCATTTGGTGGTACCCAATCAAGTTTGACAGGTTTATCAGTTACTCCTCTAATTTTAATCAGGGGCACTATAATAAAAAAAAATATATATATTATATTTCTATAAAAAAATTGTTAATAGTAGGTAATAGTAGGTAGTAGGTATTCATTGTAAAGCCGAAAAAAATCTATTTAAATGATTTTTATTTATTATTATATACTCACTGGATGCTTTCTTAGGTTTTGCTGTACCAAGAAGCTCAAATTGAGCCCAACCTGATAAATCATCATCTTGTACATCATGAACATCTTTACTACAATGGCAGGCACGGCATACTTTACGCCAAAAGTGAAGGTCAAGCCCTGGGCAACCTGATCCTATAAATGTAATTTATAAAAATATAATAACTTAGAAGTGCAAATTTATATTAAAAATTCTAATAAAAAATACATATTCATAACATTTTCTAGAACTGTATTTTAATATACTACACTAGATTATAGCACAAAAATATATCAGTGATAGCTATTATTCATATGAAGCTTTGATAACCTACCGCATGAGTTACAAGGGGCGCCGGCGCCGCTATCGTGACCCAGACGTGCTTTACTTAACTTTTCTCTTTGACTCTCCAACTTTGATAACCAAGCCGGCGCCTCAGGAGTCTCCACACATGATTCACTCATCTTTAAGTCAAATAATATAAATAACAAAATAATGGGAATAAAACGAGGTTTATCAGTTTATATTAGTCATGAAACAAAGTATACTCACAGTTAAGCTTAGGTTTGATTACAATATATAAGATAACACAAAGTAACAGAAGTACAATTCACTTTTTGAATTAAACTTGAATTAAAATATTTCAAATATAAATATGTGAGATTAATAAAACAAAATAAAAGAATGAAATAAATAAAAAATAAACACGCAAACGCAAGTACTTGCAAACATAACACAAAAGAACTGTCAAATGATAAATGTCAAATACTCGATAAGTAAAGAAAGAGTACATTAACAATCTGTGCTGCCAATGGTTGCCAGTGGCAGATATTCACATATAACTGTATCATTTTTTTTATTTCATATAGTGCAATAAAATATTTGAGACTTTAGCCTTATTTTTTATGTTTATAAAAAAGCATCATTACATTATATTCAGGCTTGCAAATATATTTTGTATAAGATTACAATATGAGATTTATGAAAATATATAATTTATCTACTCAAAATAGTAATCTATAAAATTTAAAACCTGGCAAGGCGCCATCCATCTTTCAATGCGTTTTTTCAGATTTACGATCTGGTTTTGGTATTTATGTACGAAAGTCCTAAAATAAAAGTTCGCATATATTGAAAAATAAAATAAAACTTAACAACAACACATAGTTTAACACCAAATCAGCTTCAGAGGTAGTACATAGTGTTTGTTTGGAACGAGCCTTTACGTATTTCGTGACTCATAGGCTTGTCTTTATTTATCAAATTGTGTACTTTTCATTTTTAGATGTCTTCAGGAAGACCGATCAAATGTGTTGTTGTGGGTGATGGAACCGTCGGAAAGACGTGCATGTTAATATCATATACAACAGATAGTTTTCCAGGAGAATATGTTCCCACAGTGTAAGTAGGCGGTCGTATTAGATCTTCCTGTAAGAAGATTGTGATTATGGAATATATTTGAATGCTTGTGTGAAATGTAGTTAATTATTTTATTTCTTGTAGTAAAACCTATAGAATGTTTATTTATGTTCAGTATTTATTTTACATATGATAATTAAGTGGTTTGGTTTTTTGCAGATTTGATAACTACTCAGCACCAATGGTAGTGGATGGTGTAGCAGTGTCTCTAGGACTTTGGGATACAGCTGGACAGGAAGATTATGATAGACTCAGACCCTTAAGTTATCCACAAACAGATGTCTTCCTTATATGCTTTAGTGTGACAAGGTATATTACAAGTAGATACATATCTACATATCATATTGTTCCTTTATCCATTAATTTTGTTAAATAATCTAATATAATTGATATAATATATTTCAGTCCCTCTTCATATGAAAATGTAACATCAAAATGGTATCCTGAAATAAAACATCACTGCCCTGATGCACCCATCATTTTAGTTGGTGAGTTATTATTTATTCTTTAACACTAATCAAGGTGCTGCGGTGCAATGAGATTTTGTGTGGCTGCATAAGTGATAGTTAGTTCAATCACCATTTGGGGAAATGATAATATTAAAACTATTTTATTTCCCTGTACTGACAGATTATTTACCATGGTGGCACTGTCTACAAGAAATTGTGAGAAAAATGGGGAGTGGACTGTCTTAAGACTAGACTCCCTCTGTAAAAAATAATATATTTTAAAAAGATTCCTTATCATTTTAATACCACTTTAAAGTTGCTAATTATATTTTAGGCACAAAAATTGATTTGAGAGATGATAGAGAGACATTAAGTTTACTTTCCGAGCAAGGCATGTCACCCCTCAAACGGGAGCAAGGTCAAAAGTTGGCCAACAAAATAAGAGCTGTTAAATATATGGAATGCTCTGCATTGACACAGCGTGGGCTAAAACAGGTTTGTCAAGTCTTAAATCATTAATGTATTACTCATCACTTATATATGCTGTGGACCACATGCTTAATAAGGACATTATTCATAACAACTGGGCATTATTAACAATAGTTAGCAATAATGGACCATCTCGGTAATGGTAATTTTCACATTTAATTTAAGTTAATGTTAACTGATGTTCAATTAATAATAGTGCTTTTGGTCTTTGCAAATTAAGAAATATAAACATTTTAAATGAAACTCCTCCAATTGATGGCATATATTTTAGTTGTTTACCCATAACAGACCGCACCACAGACTACTTCAAAGTGTTCATTATGTAATCAATCTGATTAAAAAGTCTCATTTAAATACATAGATATTTTAATGCTATGTACATTATTGGTTTTTATTTAATAGAATAATAATGGTTTTTTTTTTTCAACCATTGTATAGTGGCACAGCATCTGACTCTCAACAGCATAACTGTGAACCCCACTCTTGAACATTAATTATGAGACAATGTCTTGAATTTGTATAGAAAGCTATGAGAAATCTTATGTATTAACACTACATTCCCCACTTCTCTTTCACACATTCACACATTAGACACATTACACTTCTTTACACAAATATTAAAAATATATATGAAATAAGTAAATACCTTTTTGTTATATAATGTGCCTGCTTAATTATTTATGTAAAATTTGTTAAGCAAAAGATGCTATATTTTTTATACTAATAAATATGTTTATTTAAGGTATTTGATGAAGCTGTCCGTGCGGTATTAAGACCTGAACCTCAAAAGAGACACCAGAGGAAATGTTTAATCATGTAAAGGGAATATTATGAAAATGTATAATAATATCACACAATGCTAATCTCAACATAACAGTAATAATATGTTTCTGTACGTAAGATATAATTTTATAACAAGTGATTTAAGAAGTGATTATTTTGTATTGTGCCATAAATTTTTCATAATAAAATACTGTAAATTTAATTCTCAAATATAAAAAAATCTTGAAAAACTTTCATATCAGAAACAAATATCTTATTTTTTGCTATGTAATTAGTATCTGGAATATGACGAATGTAATATTTCGAATTTGCATACGGATATATCGGTTTCTGCTACAGATATAAAAATTGTTTCGGATTTTCTTTTTCAGTTACAGATGTAAAATTTTTGAGATCGATTTTGACTGTTTCTGATATTTGTTGTTTTTTTATTGTGATGCAAAATAAAAAACTTGCCTTATCAAGTCACGTTTAGACTCCGCCCATATCCGAAATTATCCATAATTGTGGTTACGGTTAAGGATTGTCTTTTTATATCGGATAGTTTCCGTTACGCTAACCAATCTTCATACATAATTAATTAATTACACGTTAAATAAACGTTAATAAAATGTACAAAAAATTCTCATAGGTAAATTTTTAAATATTTTTTCTATGAAATTTGTTTCGTAGTCCGTATTGTCTTTATGCTTCTCCAAGCAAGTTAAAATGCCAAAGATAGGAATAGATATAAGTTTATTGTTTTTTTAAACCAACACTGATATGGATGGAAACAAATTGTTACTGTTTACAGAGTTAGAGAAACTATTATATTATTTTTATAATATTACAGTATGACCTCAATAACTTTGAACTTGCGAAATAAATATATGCAACAAGTGAACAAGGACTGACAATTAGTTACGAAGCTAGTTACGTTAACATACTCAATAGTAATCGCTTAGTTGCAGAAAATATTTTTTATCAACAAGCATTTATATAAACGAACGGCATTTTGTAATAGTTTTTCTTTATATGAAACAAATTAGGAGGTAATGATAATTTAGGCACATGTTTACTAGATCTAAGCTAGAAACTACTAACGAAAAATAATTATATCCCGCTATATGCTTTGGATAATTAACCTTAAACAGGTTTTTGTTCTCAGGGTAGGGTTACATCACAAAAATGTGTGAGGATTTTGAAAATTTTTGTGCTAATAAATAAAGCTCGAAAGAAAAATCTCTTAGTTTATAAATATTTTTGGTGTTTTTTATTTTCTTATACTCGAATGTGTTTGTAATTTTATTAAGAATATAATGAGGTATCTAGTTTTTTTACAGTCGTTACACATTACGAACTTGAAAATGTGTTTAGTCGTTTTTAGGTGAAATATTTTTGTATGTGAAACTCATAGCTTAAGATGACAAGGCATTTAGTGTGATTATTCCACAGCGATATTACTCATGGATATTTTATAGACTGCTTTGAGTTACAGAAGACGCTTTGAAATTAATGTGTATATAAACTTTAATTATTTATATTGTAAGAACAAATGCGCAATTTACAAATAAAAATCTTATTGTAATATGTACTGCACTTTATAAATTATTGAATTATAATGTCTTATTTTTTTTCTCTCAATACCTGAAAATGTCACTATTAAATTATTAATAAGAAGCAACTACATTGATTACGTAATTTATTTCAAATAACACATATGTCGTTAAAACATTATAGTCGTACACTTGGGATTAAAATACTTGACTGCTTATCAACAATAATTCACAAAAAAAAACATGCAATTTTATCACATTTAAATAATGGCAAATACATTCTATTTTTTTCATTTCAAGTAACAATAAGTGCCAATTTTATTCTCTAACATTTAGATAAACATTAATAAGGAAAACATTTATGAAGTAGCAGACAATTTGCAACATTAACATATTATCTAATTATTCACTGCTTTTAATAGAACACAAATGAATGTTCTATTAACGTTTCACACAAATTAATAATAATACATTTGGTTTACATTTAAAAATTCAAAGTTGGGACATGGAATTTTTGGCATCTTTCAAGTTTTATATTATTATGCTACGGTTTCTGAGAAAATATGCAATGTACAAATAGCGATTCAAGTTTTATATACTTAAATAAAAAATGACAGCAAACAATCTAAGCAGTAATAATGTTTTTATATAAGGGAAACATCTTAGTTTCATCGGACATAACTGCTCCAACTTATTTTAAAATTTGCTACTGCCGGTGTTGGCAGTTATTCATTTAAAAACAAGAGTTTGACTTAATGCTGACTACCTTTTTATTCATGTATAACTTTGGTCAGCAGTCAGCATTTGAAATATTTTATCATACTTAACCCATTTTCATAAGACAATGGTTATTATATGCAAAGTATCATGACAAATTCGTCATGGCCACTAAAATTGATAATAGGCACCATCACTAAGTGATCAAATGACTAGCCATCTTATATCAACTTTCGTTATTTACACAATATCAAATACATTAGATTAGAAATAGAAACTTAAAGAATTCTTACACTGTTAAAGCTTAACATAATTATAATAAAGGACACAGAGCAATTTTAAATGCAACATTTTAGGATAACATTGATAAATAACATAGACACTTATAATTCAAATATCTAATTCTACTTGTAACATTATAAATACAATTCTAACCGTCACTTATTAGGTTTTTAAAGACACTTAAACAGATTTGTCATAAATAAGAAATGCACAGTTTACTAATTCCATACAAAAATATGCATAGGAATAAAAAAATGATATAATAGAATACTGACCGGGCTGAGATCTATATTAAAAATTTCATATGAATAACAAAAATTAAACTCACTATTGTTGATTTATCAGTTAGGTGAAGATATAAATACACAAATTCATTTTATCAAAAGTTTCGTATCAATATAAAAATGTAAAGAATATTTCAACTTTCAATTTATAACAGTATTAAAAAGCATTAAATACTATATTATAAGACTTTCATAGACATAATATGAAGATACATTAAGCATACTAAGTATGTACTTCACCTTTATTTGGCCTCATAATTTACAAACTATCTGATATTGTTCAGCAATCTTCAAAATTTTATAATTACAAAAATAAATCCATAATAAACCTAACAGTGAAGCAGAGATGTTACGGATGTAATATTTCGGAACAGGAAACGGATATAAAAATATAGAGGTTTCGGTTACGGATAGTTATTTTCGAATAATTTCGCTTACGGATATTAGATCTATGAGGAATAACAATTTTTTTGTTGTAATCATTACACCTACCAATTTATCCATTTTTTTTTTTTAATTATATTATTTTCACCCAGATGCCAGGTAATATCTAACAACTGTCAAAGTGTCGTTTAGATTTCACTTATATCTGATGTTATCTGAAACTTCCAATTGGGATTTGGTTACAGTTATGGATAGTTTTTTAGTTTGTTATTCCTATAGTTACTGTTACGAACCTCCACAACATCCCTGCAGTCAAGTTAAACACAGAAAAGTATGAAATAAATCTATTTATAAACATACAGATTGTATGTATTTAAAGTTCGCAATGTAAGATTTGAAATTAATCTACATTTTGTGCATATACAATATGTACAGCAAATATTACAGTAACCATCATTTATATTACTGCAAATTATATTTTTTTGTAACATTTTTGTTTCATTATTCTAACCCAAATATTAAAAACAAAATATATGATACAATAAGCACGATATTTTAAGAGAAAACAGTGAATTCAACTGTTTGGTTATAATTGTAAATGTTTATTTTGATAAATAATATTTTTAATAATTATCATTTCCTGATAAGCCAGGTTGATAATCTTCAACCTCATATCACATAGCTCTGTATGGACCTTGTGACTTTAGGTATTGAATTACCAGAGATGGCCCTGAAGAAACAACTTCAGGAGGCAATGCTGTTAGAGGACAATTCTCAATACTCATAATTTGTAAGCTAACACAAAGTGCGAGTTCAAATGGAAGGTTACACAAATTGGGATTATCATTCAGATACAAAGCTTCTAAATTCTCTAATGTGCCAATTTCTTCTGGCAAATATTGCAAATTGTTCTCACCAATACTCAATGTTTGTAAGTTTACCAAATGACCAATAGAGCGCGGCAGAGATATTAACTGATTAGACTGCACAATCAATTTTTTTAATTCCTGTAAAAAACCAATTTCATTAGGCAGAACTTCTATTTTATTCTCTTCCAAATCTAAATATCTCAGTTTTCTTAAGTTTCCGATACTGGGTGGAATGCGTTTCAATAGATTATTAGACAATATTAACACCTCCAGATTTACAAGACTCTGAATGTCATCAGGCAATTTTACTAGTTGGTTTGTACCTAAATTAAGCTCCACCATATTTATCCATGTTCCAATGTCCAATGGTAATGAAGATAATAAATTCTCTTTCATATTCAATTTAGTTAGATTTCTTGCCCTTGAAAAAATTCCATAAGGTATTTTATCTATTTGATTATGTTCAAGATTAATAGAAGATACACTAGTAAATTGTGCTGGACCACCGCTTGGGTAGCTCATAAAAGAGTTCCGAGACAGAGTTAGACTTGTGAGTTCAGTTAAGTTGCAAAGCAATCCATCTGGTAGCTGTGATATTGAATTTCCTTCTACATTAAATTCATCCATGTGCTTGCAGTTACTTAATGAGGCGGGAATAGCGTTTAGTCTGTTATATCTGAGACCTATGCGGTTTATTGCCTGCAGATTTCCAATTGTCTCAGGTATATCCAATAATTCATTGTGCTGTAAATCTAAAGTTGATAAATTTACACAATTGCCAATTTCTTGTGGCAAATGTTCCAAATGATTATGGGAAATATCAAATGTTACCAAATTTACCAATTTTCCAATACCAGAAGACAATTCTTTAATTTTATTTTCTCTTAAACTTAACATTGTTAAATTTGTGAGATTAGCTATACCATCTCCAACTACTCTGATTCTGTTAAATCGTAAAAATAAAGTAGTAAGTGATGTTAATTTATACACTACTTCAGGAATGTCACTTAATTTGTTATGCCTCAAATCTAGCACTTTCAAACACTTTAAATTTGCAAGTGAATCAGGCAAGCTAGTTAAAGAATTCTCATTTAATGCTAATGTTTGTAAATTGGTTAAGCAACCAAATTCTGCAGGAAGAGCAACCAATTTATTTCCATATAAATAAAATTCCACAAGATGAGTGAGGTCTCTTACATTAGGTGGCAAGGATGTTATGGAAGATTTGCTCAAGTCTAGCCTTTTTACACCTTCGTCGCGACACCTCATAAATTCTTTAATAACATCGAGGTCTGCTTGTATGGGTTTATTTTTCCGAGCTGTGGGTTTAGGCTTATTTGATTCAGGATGCTTAACAGTTACTACTTTCGGTCGTGCTCCTTCTGTGTTTGTTAGCGACGCTGCTGATAGCTTTTTTTCCCTCATTCCGTGATATTTTTCTCTTGGACTTACTGTGCCAATAGTATCTAATGCTTCCGAATTTTCTCTCGATGAATTATCGAGATTCATTCCGCAATCGGCACAGTATTTGATAGCCAGACAAATTTTAAAGGATTTATGTTTATTAATAGCAGAACATTCCCAATTTTTTGATCACGACACTAGTAAGAAAAACAATCAATATCTATTTTCAGAGATGGTACGCTTCATAGAATGACAATTTTATAACAAAGGAAATTCCATATCAATATAATATTTCACTACACACGAGTATAAAATGTTTGTTGCTTCAATGATGGCGTAAATTAGTTTAAAATTTATTGGCAATTTAAATATGCCATAAATATTTTACGATGAAAAAGACAACGCATTTAATGATTTTACATCGCAAAATCTAGTCCCTGCCCAACAGATAAAACATAAATTGCTCTGTGCTCACTTCTGTCTTCTGCATTTTCTAGTACCTACAGAGTTGCCAGACTAATATGATAAATAATCACCATCAGTCAAACAATATAAGGGTCATACTCATA
>FAPP01010701.1:7187-17975 GCA_001485965.1 Heliconius ismenius | reverse complement strand
ATTTAGGCTTATATTTTCGCGGGCGTAGCCGCGTCCGGGCCCACTAGTAATAATATAAAGTTTACTTTCTATAAAATACTATTATAATAATTTACTAATATTTATTAAGACACAAGAAGCATTGCCTGTTGTTTTTGAATGATTATTAAAGTTTTTATTATTATGATTTTATGATTTAAAATGATGCTAGAATTGTATAGATTTCACCGTATAAAGGCGGCACTATTTTAGCAGCAGGCATTAATTAGTTAAAGCGTTAAACAGCACAGTTGTCACTAATTAAAATCTGGTTTTGTTTCAAATGGATTGTACAAAATATATGAAGTAAATACCAATCCCACCAACAACACAAATTTGAAATGAGAGCAAAATTAAATGAACAATAATATGTCGTTTTCAACTTCATTGACAAAATAATCGGAGTTCTATATGGGTGCCGAATTAGTTTGAGTGAGACAGACAGACTTGAGACATTTTTTTACATATATGCTTTATTATATTTTTAAGTTATTATCCTTCCCGCTTATACTGGATTTATATTATGTTTATTATTATGTTTTGTATTCTGTTTGTTTCCCTAATAAAAATATAAATAAATAAATTAGGTTGATATTTGGTGACTATCGACGGTGACATGATGATTTCAATAAAGAATTTTAATAATTATAAAAATAAAAAAGAATTTAATATGATATGGAATTATACTAGAAGTACGCATTTCTTACAATACACTTATAAAATTTATATAGCTATATCATATATGTATATAAAAAACGAAAAAATATTGAAAGAAAACTTAAATGTCAATTTTATATTTTGTACGACCGCCAGTAGCATATTATATTTTTCAATAATAATGAGATACATACCAAGCTAATATTCCAAAGCCAATCAAAATTATTAATTGAAGAATATTAAACAATAGCAAGATATCGCGGAGTCGCCCCAAGAGAGACGTTTAATTTAGATTATTTATAATTTCGCGGCGAATGGGCTCGGGCTAAGACGGTCGGTACGAGCTAATTTCCAAAATAAATATTAGTTCAATCAGACTCCACTGGCCGTTATGTTAGTCATTGTAGGGCTCCGGAAATATTATTATAGCAACTTAATTGTTGTGCCTACTTCTACAGACGAATATTGTTTTAGGTTGTGTTTATTATATCCCAAATGCTATTTACTTTTATCATAATTTGTATTTTGTTTCTGAATTATAAAAATATTGTGTTAGGGTCTATGTGAGAAAATGCAAGAATGGATGGATAGGTGATGGAAATATTTCTGTACCTAATGTCAATTGTTCCATATATTATAAACAAGCACAAACAATTGTGTTCTGTATTCTCTGAGCGTCTCTCTGTATTTTGAAACAAAATATTTTAAAACTAATAAACTTCTTAATAAGTTTCGTATAAGTAATGGTAATTTTAGGTACTTTTAAGAAAAGTTGATAGAAATGGTTTATTTAATAATTTCTTTAATTATTAATTGTTATTATAAAAAAATCTAGAGAACGTAAATTTGTTTTTATTATTGCTTCCTTAAATCTTAAAATATCGTTAAACTTATATTACAGTTTCACAGACAATAGTCTTAGATAAAGAATCAAAAGATGATTTCAGCAAATACGATCATTTACATTAAGACCAAGATGTGACGTCCTTCGAAGGAGCATTGTTTTCAATAAATTAAACGGACAAGGTACTCCGCAAACAGCCTCCGGTCTCCGTCAACACAATTATTATACTCGGACAGCCACCCTCGTTGATAAACATACTCTAAATAAATTAACGGACCTTCATTTCAGTTCGATTCAATTGTCGAAACTGAAAAAATAGCTTAATCGTTTATATGATTTGGTAGATAAATCATCCCACTTGTTTTATTATATAAATTTCTTGGTAGTTCATATGAACTAATATTTTGTCTTGTCGCTCAGACACCAAGGCAAAAAAAACGTTGCATTGAGTTCTACCACTCAACGTGCAATGCGTCGACTGTAAATGTGGAACGGAGTGCCTTAACATTAGGTTCCCTCTGCTTACCCTGCTTTACGTTGGATACGGCGTGAAATTGATTTGATTTATTAGTAATTCACTTATATCTATGTTGTTACAGATTAACGATACGAAATGAGTGCGCGGCCAGCTCCAGCCGGCGCTCGCACTAAGAAACAAAATCACGCAAATATACCATGTCCCATAGAAGACTGTGCACGATTTACATATGGAAAACTTCCAGACCACTTGACTAAGATTCATGGTTTGACTGGAGCAGAACGAGACGCCCTCAATGAGCAGCAAAGAAAAAGATTTTTCAATGGGGAACTCTGCCAAGTCAGATTTTTAAAGGAGTCGGCTATACGAGACCTCTGGGGGGAAGATTATGATGATCCACGAATTCGAGCAAAAATTCATCAAAGTTATTCTTTAGTGAAAATAAGGATTATACCACTAGCGGCTACTCAGCGAGCTCGCCCTCTAACAGAACAGGACGCAAATGTTTTAACAGCATACAATGCGAGAACTGCCCCTCGTCCAGCCCGGGTACAACGATCACGTGCTCGCACGCGTCCTTATTCAATACCAGAGACAAACCCAGCTGAAAACCGAGTCTCAAGCGAATCAAGCGAGGAAGAAACCCCCCGTAATTCTCTCCCACCGTCGCCGCCACCTTCTTCTCCATCATTACCACCCTCACCTGCGCCTTACGAACTTCAGCCTGTAGAAACGCGCTTGCGAGATATCTTCGATTCCAAAATCGATGCTGGATATAAAGCTGTCATTGATGATATGAAAAAATCAATGAATATGGGAAGAACACTTGGAACGCGTAAGAGAAAAATCTACCGCACATACCGGCGGTATGCTAAGCGCTTGATCGCGTATCTTCATCGTCAACACTCACCTCTCGCCTACGATGTCGACGTATTACTCTGTGGGGAACGACAAGTATGCGCATTTCTAGAAAGAATTAGCAGTGAACACAAAACAAAGACATTGCGAAACTACATCGTGGCCGCGATCAAATTATTAGATTCGAGGCTTTTTGCGATAGAAACGGACCCATCCAACAAAGAAAAAGTTGCATCCATGACCCGCGTGTATGAGGTCCTACATGGGCGCCTTAACGCGTGTGATCGACTTCTCGCGCAGAAGGATTCCTGCCAAAAGGAAACCACACCCTTCGATAGTGATCCTATGGATCAAACTTTCAACGAGAACTACGACGATTTGGTGTAATGACTTTACATTGACATTTTTTATTCTAGTCTCATCACAATTTTAAAGTATTATGAATACATTGTATATACATAGTTCTAGTCAAGATTTGTAGATTTTTGAAGGTTTTATTACGAGTCAGTCAGAAGTCAGTCAGTGAAGGTTTTATTGTATTTAGTGTTTACACTTAGCATTTCTTTAATTATAAGTACACAATAAAATTTGTAAGAACAACTGATATGTGACTGAAGTGGAAATAAGCATATAACGATTTTTTTTTTCATAGTTTTGATAATAGTGATTGTGAAAATAAATATAACGAAATAGAATTATTCAAATTCCTTTTCTATTTATAATTGTAGTGAAGATTGTTTAGTGCATGATAAATATTGTAAATATGAAACAACGTGTTGAAAGCAATAAGCTTTTTTTCTAAAACCGCAGTAACAATAAGGCAATGAATAGATTTAGATGAAATATACATACATTCTTTGAAACAAATTCGAAGTATTATAAAATTAGATTTTTAGTATATTTATTTTATTCATTCACAATTTCATTTTTTTTTTTTAATTTATAAGATAATGTTTACATAATATAACTGCTATCGCAATAAATTTAAAAATAATAGTTTCCTATTTGATCTCATAAGTTATGTTATGTTAAATTTTATTTATGTTCTTAAACTTCAACCATTCTGTTTTTAATTTAATTTTTATGAATTATAATTTCGATTATAGATATATTTATAGTTCTGTAAATACAAAAGCTATAGTTAAGCTTAAGCAAGCACGTGCAATAATTTCTTATTTTAAAACTTAAGACTTAGTATGACGGTTATTTTAAATGACGAATTTGTAGCTCTATCGTAAACTAAAATTCAGGCATTGTAAAAATATAAATTAATATTTACACATTTTTCGTATTATTTATCTTATTTATGTTTGCTTGGACCTGACTACTTATTATTATATACATAAAATGAACATTATATTGTAACAATAACACTATTGTTCAATTTTTTCTTTATATCTTTATATGCTTCCAATTAAAGCAAAAGATATTAAAATTTACGATGAAACTAAAATGAATAACTTTATTTGCCAAGACAACGTATACAAAAGAACTAGTAAATATCACTATAGCGGAGACATCTTGTACAAAAAAAGGTGATTATCAAAAATTATCGATAAAGTTAAATTATCTATTCAGCAGCAGATGGCGCTAATGTCTTAACCACCACTGCACTCCTACTATAATATGATGCCCTAGTACATGGCGATTGTAACTGCCTGCTCCAGATTCTCCACTAGCGAACACCCACGTTCCTAGCGTTCCGAAGATTCATGACGTACTTGTTGTTTCTTTACCTTGTTTATTAACGGAATCTCGATTTTGTTAAATAATTCGATATTTACGTGATGTATGATATTATTGAAAACATCTTTTTTTTATTAAAAGAAATTATTACATATTGTTCATGTTTTAGTGAAAATGTTAGTAAATAAAAAATGTGAATTTTACACAAGCAATTAATATTTTCAAATATCTAATCTATAATTTTAATAAAATTTTAGCAGATAAATAAATAAATCAGCTTCACGCCGCAATCCGCACGCGGCAGGGTAGGCAGAGGGAAGAGTGTTAAGGCACTCCGTTCCCCATTTTCCACTTTCTTTTCCGTTAAAATATGGAGACATTGCGTATTGGGCGGTGGAACTCAACGCCGCACTTTGTCTCAACACCAGAGCAAAAAAATTGAAACATTAATTTAAATAAACATTTCATTTCATCGAGTGGGCTCGAACCCTCAATCAGTCGTGTTTACAGTCACATACTTGTTTGTGCCTCTGTGCCACAAATGGCCTCAATACATGTTTTTACAATAAGTAATTATAATGATTTTTTTTTTCAAAACTTTTGTTATTTCAAACAACGTAGGTAGAAAGAACGACGCGTGGAGAATAGGGTAAACACACGACGAGCTATTCCAAGTCTATTTTAAAAGCATCAGTCATAGGGCTATTCCTGGAACAACCGCCTTGAACCAAACACAAACTAGTTTCGTGACTCGGGAACGTTCGAGAACGAATGATTATCTAATATACAAAACCTCCAGTGATACACGAAGCTTTCGCACGTGCCAACGGCGTTGCAGGTGTTTTTCGCTAGAGATTCGTTATTCTAATTTGAGCATAAGCGTAGGCGACGGCGCACAAAATTTACGCCGTTTAACGATCGTTACTGGCAGCTACAAAAAATAAACTAGTCTCATGATTTTATTTTTGTAGGTACATTTATTTGTAAGTTTTTATGAAGCTTTAATTGTTATTCTTAAAGTGACTTTAAGTGTTTATTACATTAATATTATTTGCATATTTTTTCAGAGCTGCTCAGTTTTGTTATAATAGTAAATAGTGATGCCAACGTTGCATATAATGTAACCTTTTTTAAATCCGTAGCATTATTTATAATGGAATAGTTAAATAAATACATTGTGGATGTGGTTTATCTATAAAATTTACATGTGACATTTGAATCACTTTGTCTTTAACTATTTTATCTTATAAAAATCTCAGTTTACGCAAATATGAAAGAAGACAATAAAAAGTACAAATAAACATGAACGAAACTACGATATATTTATAAAAACTTCGATAGGACATTATGTCGTTAAATAGATAAATATTAATGTCCATTTTACACAATACGCTGTTTCTGGCACGCGAGCGAATTGTATGACACTCACCAACTTGAAAAGTGCAATATCAAACAATACAATACTAACTGGTTTACGTCACACGCATTCGGTGCAAAGTGCATGTATGCACCTCAATCTCCTCGCGTTCATGCTGCCCTGGTGATCGTTCCTTTTGTAAGCGACACCAAAGGGGCCCTATCCCCTTCAAGAGCACCCTTCTCTGGGTCATCGCTCGTCATGCGGTCACTGAACTCGACGACCTTCGTGTGCATTTTGCCTTTTTACATGCTTAATGTATGCACTTTATTAATCTATTTATGAACATTAATTAAATCACAGTTTTACTGATATTTTAGTATCCCTCATTTATTTGAAGAAAAATAATGAATTCATATTTTTAGGACGTTTTTTTATTTAAGATAGATTGTAGATGAACAGTTTTTAGATCACTAACAAAGTTAGCAAGAAAGAAGAGAAAAGGAAGAAGTCAGGAAGGGAAAAAGAAGAAGTCAGGAAGGGAAAAGGTATTGCAACTTATTATATTTTAATGAACAAAATGATTCAAAACGTCAAACAAAATATATTAATTATTATTAGCCAAAAATGCAATACACGAAAATAACAATGTTTTTTTTATAGAACGATGTACACTGATCTTACCAGGAACTCGAAGGACAAGGAGTACAGAAAACGAAAGAGTAATTGAATGCATTTGTATATATTTCTATGCAATTCATATTTTACTACTCAGTATCACCTATGGCGCTGCCACCTTTTAAATAAGTTCTTAATTAAAAATTACATTAAAATATTATTAGTTTCAATTGTTATTTTTAATTTATCTTAACTGTGCTTACAAATTATTCGTATTCTGCAGAGGCCAACAGGTTTTACTTATAAAAAATCATGTTAACAATTGAATTTTGATTGAATCAATTATTGATTATTATCAAAATTAGCCAGAAATGCAATATAGTACGAAAATAACAACGTTTTGTAGAAACAACCGGACGCTGAAACACTGATCTTACCAGGAACTCGAAGGACGAGGAGTACAGAAAACTAAAAAGTAATTTAATGCATTTGCAATGTATGCAATTCATATTTTGCTGTTCAATATCACCTGTGGTGCTGTCATTTTTTAATATTTCCTTAATTTCAAACGACTTATTATTTGTAACTTAATCACAAACTTGTTATTTATGTCTGAATCGTGTCGTCGTTAGTCGTTCTGCTAAATTAAACCCTTTTATTACTCACTTATTGTCTTTGCTTACATTTTTGCTTTATATTACCAATATTATATTGGTAATACTTAAGACACTTCTTAACTCTAGGTTCCTTCGGCCTAACCTGCTGTGTGAGGGATACAGCGTGAAGCTAATGTAATTTTAGATGTTTAAATTACAGAAATTTTGAAATATACTTAATATGGTGTTTTTAAATTAGTTCGCATTTAAACTGACTACTTTATTTGTAACAGTTCGTTTTTGAAAACGAAAAGTAAAAAAATATTTAACCTCGTCCCACTTACATACAGAATTCTAAACTGTGTCAGTTACAAAAATATCGTAAAGTTTCAGAATCACAAATGTGACATAAACAATTAGTCAATGGGTAAATTCTATAAAGAATAATATTTGACGGAACTCCAAATTCCGGATACAAATATAAAATAAAACCAATAACATAAGTAAGGCTTAATGAAATTTAAATTAATAATTTGATACAAATTTGCAAAATGTTTTTGTTCCTATTTTGTATATTTTCCTATCAGATTATTCTAATAAATATTTTTGATCATGCTATTTTTTTTTATTACTTATAATGCAAATAATAAAATACTCGTAGGTGCAGCTGTGCTATATGTGAAACTTTTATTAATTACTGTCTCTATTGTAATTAAGATCGTTATTAAATATATAATTCGTAAACACTGATCGAAATATATCTACTATATATTTATTCTTCAAATTTTGCAAACGAATTTTGTAAACGAATACATAATTAGTAGTTTATTTATTTACCCATACAGCAGCTTTCCAGGTGTAAAATAAGGAATATCTAAATTTGTATAGCTGATTTCTTGGCTTTTTACTAATGCGGGTAATAAAAGGTCAACATTCTATTAAATTTATCTTACTCTTAAAGAATGAGTTCAATCATGCATTAATATTTATTTAATTACAACTACGATTGTAATTATATTATTTAACCACACAAACATATTTTTGTATTAAAGAGATATATTATAATATTTTAAAATGTGGAAATTTTCTTTCACTTTATGAAGTGGCAATTATTTCCATCCCGAAGTGTCTAACTAAGCGCTTCTGGCTGAGTAAGTAGATATTTTCGTCCATTGCTTGCTCGTTTCTGCGTAATGTCCGTTCTCGCTGGTATTTACACCGATAGCACTTTGCCTCGTATAAAACACGTAAGGTGACTCAGTAGAGCTTATTTTGTTCCCATCATTTGTGAGAGAGCCATCTAGTGACAAACGTGTCAAACTTGCGAGTGGCTAGTGTAGTTGTGCTGTGTTTTGGAAATCCTTACTTATCAAAATGCCTGGACGTCCTATTTGGCAGGTAATAAATTTACTTGCATTTACTTCATTTTTGCTATAAACCAAATGAAACCCAAGCCCAATATTCAAAATTATAACTCAAATCTTATGATTTGATCCAATGAGTACACGTGACATTAATAAGCCTACCTTAAAATATCAGGTAAAATGTCACGTATCAAGTCGTATTGCACTTAGTTTAATTTAATTTTATGTAATTATAATATAGGCATATTACAATTTTAATATTACAATTTATTAGTTCTGTTCATCTAATAGATTAAATAAAAAAACTACCAAATTATTGTTGATATCGAAAACTTTCAAAAGCTTTTTAAGAAAAACACAAAAAATAATTACTTATTAAATTTATTATCACATTAGAAAGAATATAACTGCATAATAAACATACAAATATGTTTGCGAAATACAAAATTCACATAAAATATATACCGAATCATTCCGTCGAGCTATTTTAACAGAAAATCATTGGTTAAGAATACAAATATATTACTTAGTCTAAAATATCTACATAATAACAATAACCTAACAGTCAATTTTATAAATAATTTTTTAACAATAATTTCTTAATTGTTAAATATTTTTTTATCAGTATTTTTATTTATAAGCGTTTCAATATCTCCAATCATGAAATTCGCTGGTAAATTGTGGAATATTTGTTGAATGAAGCCCAGTAAAATATCTTCTATAGTCTTTGATAAGATCGGCCGCAAAGACTCGGATACTGGCCGCCAATTTGCATTCAGATAAGCGTTAGTGCTATCCTCTGAAAATAAAATTTGTCAAAATTACAAATCGTGTAATTATCGTAATTTTAATTTATCGTTTCTTAATATTTACTATGTATTGTGTATTCATTATGATTATATTTTTAGCTCATATTAGATGTCTCTTGTTGGAAAATAAATTATAAAACAATTTTATTTAAAATATTAAAAAGAAACATAAAAAATATTAAAATAAAATATTAAAATAATAGTTTTTTTATAAAATGAAAGAAAAAAAAATTCTCATATAATATACCATAACTGACTGTCAAACTCATGTCGTCGCGGTAAACTTTATAAAATCAAACAAATACAAGAATTGCAAAATCTAAGCGAATTGGCAACAACTGACGCCCAAGGTCATCAGCGACGGCGTCTCACAATGTTTCAACGTTGCAATTTGTAACATGAATGTACTAGGATAACAGATTGAGCTAAGAGATTGTATTGAAGCACGTATAGTAACGCCATCTAGTATCGAGTAGCAAAATAAGGTTAATTTTGTACAACAGAACTAGATGTCGCTAGTGCTCTAAATAAAATACTTACCGAGCGACGATATACCGTCGAACAAATTACTCATATGTAATTTTAATCCCCCTATATTATATTTTACGTGCACTTGAGTAACATTGAAGAATGGTAGACCGTCTTTTTCGTAAAGCTTTACGTCGCTTACAATGTCTATTGTCATATTACCTAAAAGCAAAAATATTTAATTTATTAAATTTCAATCCGTTTTAAAATACAATAAGTGTCTACCTATATTTTTTGGAAATAATTATATCACACTTACTTGGTTCAAACCAACATAAACCGCTACCAACTAAAGGAATTAACAAAATTTTTCCTCTTAAATCATATGTGCCTTCTATTCTTATTTTTGGAACTCGAACTCTCGTATAAAAATCGTATGACTTACTGTGCACCCTGAAAAATACAATAAAAATTAAATGTCAGACTGAAAATCCAAATACTACGATTTAGTAAAACAACTGTAAATACTTACTGACTCAATAATACTTCAGTTTTCCCAAAACCCGTTACTAACACGTTATCAAGCGCAGCATTGACATTAACAGGTCCTTCGCCCTGAAGTATTCTTATTTTTGGAATATTGAGAGGATCTATAGGAGGCAAATCTATTTCTGGAAGACCTGAAATAAAGAAAAAAGATATTGCAAAAAAAAATGTCACTGTCATAAGTAAACAAGATGAAGAAATAGCACTTTCGCTTTCTGCTTATGTCGTATACATGTTTTGTAATTGAGGCTGTGCCACGAGCTCAGTGCCTTATGACATGCTTAAAATTAATTTGTTATCTCTTTAGACTCATGCTGACACATTATATTTTATATAATATTGTGAATCATTGCAATTTGATATGACACTTTATGTCTATAGATATATCTTCAGCCAAATTATTACATACTAATAAAACATAGACATGAGGCTAGTTGTGTCACAGGGGTAATGCATGTGACTGTAAATGCCACAGGTTGTGGATTCGAT
>FAPP01010699.1:2660-21043 GCA_001485965.1 Heliconius ismenius | reverse complement strand
GGATCGAACCCACAGCCAGTCACCTTTACAGTCACACTTTGTGCCCCTGCGCCACGACCGGCTTCGACACTGAGTTCTCCCTGGATACCATTATTTAATTAACGATTAAAAATTTTAAGCAAAAACAATACTTACTGTATTTCTCCAACCAAAAGTGGCCTTATAATGTGGGGATGCCCTATAAGGCCTTAACAGTTCTTCATACCAACCCGGATAATATGGCAAAAAGAAGGGTTCCTCTACCCGAAAATCCGGGGATTCGTAATAATATGGTACTCTTTCATCGGTTCCTTGTAAAATTGGTGATATAGTGGTCGTATAACGTGTGGGGTCATGCTCCTTTTCTATAGGTGGAGCGTTCCACTGAATGTCTTTGTAATAATATGTTGATAGAACGATTTTAGGCCATAGAATTATAATTAACCTGAAATTAATTAATTTGGTCACTATTGTTTGTTTATGTTTTTTTAACTTAAATTCGAGTTCCGTAACTTAACACGCAATGCCTCCAGAATTCGGCTGAAAGTGGGGAGCGGAGTGTCCTAACACTAGACTCTCTTTGCCTATCCTGCTTCAGGCAGGTTAGAGCATTACTATCAGTATATCTGTTTGAAAAGCTTAACATATTACAAGAGTATAGATTATTAAGTCGTCTATATACAAAAGATAAACTTACCAAAGACGCTTCATGATGTCGTAATGTGGAGATGCTTATGCATAATAGTACTTTATATATGCTTTTAAAGATGTAAATGTTGCCAACTGTAAAATGATAATTGTTCTTTAGGTATTGCTTTTTTCACTATAATTTTGGGCCCAGAGGAAGAGAATTTCGACAATGTTTGATAAGAACGTGTTGCTTAGTAGTTAGAGTGTTTTGGGCAAACTTTCTCCAAAAAAATATTTTAGAAGAAATTCTTTACCGTGTTTTCTTTAATAATATCGAGGCAATCGTGGCGCCGAGTTCCGAGATTGCGGTGGAAAGTGGGGAACTAGTGTCTTGATATTAGTTTCCAAGGTTTCCTCTGCCTACCCTGTTCTGTGCGGGATACGCCGTGAAACTAAAACATTTTAAAAATCACCTATAAACGTCGAGTATATCTACAGAGTGCAAACAAATTCACGCCCAATTCCGGAAACGCATTCACAACCACTTACTATGAAGCAATCTTCGTGCTCGCTTACCTCCTTTTCTTTTTCCATAAAAAACCTGGAAGATCATTTTAAAAGTCTGACAACACAAGAAATTCTTTTATAAGATATTTTCCCCGGCTATTATCACATGCACTGTTTACGAAATGACAGGAATGCAAGAAAACATTGAATTTCTTTCGTTCGTTCCTTTTAGTTTAAATTTTTTTCGAATAATATTTTCAACGTAACGCCAGAATATGTTTGTGTTTAACATGTTTCATTACCTTGACTTTGAAAGAAGGAAGCTAACGTGATACTGTGGAACAGAGTCGGGTAAGCCGTCAAAGTAAACCTTTTGATATTTATATACTTATGCATTTTCCAGTAGAGCCCAAGTACAGATTTGCTGTTCCGTAATATTACACTTCACCTATAGCTTACCACCAATTTTGAAAGATTTCTCATATAGACCATAAAAAGGTAAGAGTTCATGTTTTTTAGCCTGCAATTTGTCGAAAAACTACATTTACCTCCATATTAGTCTAGTTTTGTAAAATTCCTATTGAAAACTATACCGATAAAGCGACTGTTTTTGTAAACATAAACAATTCCAGTGATATGACCTAATGACTTAAAATCACGCAGCTAACAATGAAAATTTCTTGTATACTGTTGAAATTATTTACAAGTTTACTCTTGGTAAGACTTTTATAATAACTTTTTATTATATTTTTATACAGCTTCACGCTGTATCACGCATGAACCAGGGTAGGCAGGGGGAGCCTAATTTTAAGACACTCTGCTCCCCTCTTTCCACCGTTTTCTAGAGGCATTGCGTGTTGAGTGGCGGAACACTTCGTAAATAATTTGATTGATTAACTTTGATTGATCATCAACGAAACGTAAACATATAATCCATAAGTTTGATCATCAAAAGTATTCATTTATAGCAACTGTGTGTTGAGTTGCGGAACTCAACGCTGCGCTTTAACAGACTAATGGATTATTATAATAATATTTCAGGTAACAGTATCTAAATTAACTGGAATAAATAGGCATAAAAGAGCCAACTTGGACAATTTCAACATCCTTCTGAATATTTACAAAATGAATCCTTTAAAACATTCAAAGGTATTCAATACGTTTTCTAATAGTATACTTTTACCGAGGCCGGATGAACTGCGTCCTGTCTTGAATTATAATTCGGATGAAAGTAGTATACGAAACGATACGATGGACTTAGAACGTGTAGAAGATATACACCAATCAACTACCCCGTCTTTGGACAAAAGCGATTTAATTCTAACAGATCTTAGTGCCTTATATAATTCAACTTTTGATAAAATAACTTATAATAGAATGAAAAATGTAAGTAACTTTGATTTGGAGCAAAATTCTTCAGAAGAATTGAAACGTGACTTAAGAAATAACAGGAGAAATGTTCGCTTGAAAGTGTATAATTTAAATGCAAGGATTGAAGACAATCGGGTTAATTACAGAGACGCAGGAGTAGTCATCGTTAAATGAAATGTATTTGTAAAAGTATCCAAAGTCATCGTAAGTCAGTATACCAAATATAACAAAAAACAGTGATATCTATTAATAAAATTTGTTTAAATTTTAATTCATTAATTGGTTATAAATTTAATCTTTTCTAACCACTATTTGTTAAATTACTTAATAAAATATTTTATATTTAATTATATTAGAAGTCTTTAAGCTAAAAGTTTTTCAAATGTACTTTAGTCATTTTCTAATTTATTTCATTCTGACTTTCGACTTTTCACTGTTATTCAAATAAGCTCCAAGAATTTCGTCCTTTACTTGTGCAGAATATATAATGTGTAAATGAATTTAGATTTCATTGATCAATAAACTATATAACCATGAGAAGTAGGAAAAATTAAAAGATTAATTAAAATTGAAACTTAATAATACATTTTATTTACATTACAAATAAATAAATTAAATAAATAAATTAGGTAGAGGTCCGTCTTATGTATAATATTTGGTTAGATTTGTCCGGAGTAGGCGATTTCGTGGGCGTCTTCGTATGACCTCGCTTGGTAGGGACCGTGCGCGTCCCAAGCTGGGGCATGGTGGTCGACGTGGTGCTCGACGTGGTGTTGTGGGTAGTGGATCACTTCGTAGTTAACAACCTTTGGTTTCGTGAACTTGAAGATGACCATAGCACCTGAAAAAATTATAAAATAAATTACTTTTTCGTTCACAAAAGTATATAGATATAAAGTATATGTTTATTTATAGTAATTTTTTATGAGTTTATATAGGATATATAGTATGTTTATCTTTAATACCAACCAGACAGGACCAAAGAAATGAGACCAAGAGTCAAGGCCTTCCATGTTTTCAAGGCGATCATAGCAAGGGCGAGGGGAACTAGAACTGAAGCCTTGAATTTCAAACCGAGGAGGAAAGGAAGGAGCACCTTCTTGATGAAACCATGTTCTGAAAAAAATATTAAAACATTAGAACCTAAAAACATTTATATTATTACGAAATATTTGGAACATGAAACGCACTGCTCTTGATTCTCAAAGGCTTGGGGAGCTTGATCTTCTTCTTTCTGCCTTCAAAGGTATCGACTTCATCTTCTCCATCCAAAGACATATCCAATTCAGAAGGAAGATCAGCCATCAGCGATCTTGGCACGTATTCAGATGCAGCACTATTGGAGATTTCTTCTGGTACTTTCACTCTCACTGCATGGGTTTCGATGAAGCGATCTACTTTGTCAATGATCCCGAATGCCGGATCCTTGGCCATTCTGGGGTCAACAGGTTCCTCTTCGATTTCAGCATTTTTGATTATTGATAGGTTTTCCGTGATCTTGATCTCATCGTCGTTAGCCACACGGGAAATCCATTCAAGAGCCCTCGGTTTAACACACTCCACCGAATATTGGCTCAAACATTCATTGTAAATGTTTCTCACGAGCCTCGAAGCCGAATACTGGCCACTAGCGAATGCCGCTATCGACAATATCACAAATAATTTAAACATATTGCACTGTTTATTTGGTCACTGTTGGTTCGACGGCAGGAGCGTCTTACTGCCGTCCGTCTGTCGGTCACACTGTATGTCAGGGTAGTCCAGGGCTTGGTTTATATACGAGCATTAATACGTGATGTGGGATACGAATGCGCTTTGGTGCTAACAACGCCGGTGCGTTTGCGACGGAACGTGGTACATTTTAAGTGGTAACGACATTGTATTGGAAAACTGTCGCTGTTAAAGCGCCTCCTAATTAGATACGGGATATCATATGAAAATGAAATCTAATAATACATATATTGAAATTATAACTTTTACTTGTAAATTTTGGTTCATTTCCATTCCATTTCCATTCAAAAATGTAGTGTTACACACATTGTATTATTGAAATCTGTTAACTTAAAAAAACAGTATACAAAATGGATTGAATGCAATCCATTTTTCACAAACAAATCAAATTTAAATCCGCTTCACGCTATATCCCGCACACAGCAGAGAAAACATAATGTTAAGACACTCCGTTCTCTATTTTCCGCCGATTTTCTAAGGATGCATTGCGTGTTGAGTGGCGAAACTCATCGCCGCGCTTCACACCAGACACAAAGACTGGTTGTGGGTTCGAATCCCACTCGAAGAAATGAAATATTTATTTAAATTTATATTCTCATATCTTTGCTCTGGCGTCGAGGTATAACAATAAAGTTGAAATATTTGTTTTAAACATAATAAGTAGATTAATACAATATTAGCAAAAAAAAAAAATGCACGTATTATAGTGGAAATTAGATTTTTAAAAGCATAGTAGGTATTTAACTTTAACATACAAAGATGCATTCTATTAGGAAAAAGGAAGGAACAGCTAAAATCGATGATATGCACAACTCTACTAAATGCGTAAATTCCTTTGATGGGCCATTAAAATGGTAACAAAAACAAACATTGACGCTGGCGTAGTAGTAGCGTAAGGGGTCACATGCATCTCAATATATGGAAAAACTTTTCTTTTATTACAACTTTTTATTTAGAATCTATGAAATCAATTACGTCTTATTTAAGTGAGTGAAAAATTTAACTTTTTTTCAACTTCACGCTTTTCCCCGTATAAAGCAGAACACATTGACAGGGAACCTGGGAACCTAGTGTTCCATAAACCAGAGCTATTATAGATAATATAATAGAAAACCTCATTATTCTTCACTTGCCACCCAAATTCGTGTCATTGTATATTGAGTAGCAAAATTCAGAGCCGCACCTTGTATGTCAGAGCGAGAATCGAACTCACAGACTCTGCCTCCTTGTGACAAAGTGGCCTCATTAAACTTTATGACATACATTGAAACTCTTAATATTATTCTAAGTGCGTTATTAAAACTCAGATATTATATGTATTTTTAAGACGTTAGATGCCTATTTAATGTAAGTAATAAAACTAATTATAAATGAAATTGCGGCCGTCGACGCGTCCGCGCAGTAGAACAAATGTATGACTGTAAACGCGACATATTGCGGGTTCGATTCACACTCGAAGAAATGAAATATTTTCTATATTTTTTATTTCGACAAACGTGGCAATGCGTGGCATTAAGTTCCGCCACTCAACACGCAATTCCTCTAGAATTCGGCGGAACGTGGGGAACGGATGTGTCTTCACACTAGGCTCCCAGGTTCCCTTTATCTACCCTGATATGTATGAGATACAGTGTGAAGATAAGAAAAATAGGCCAAACGAGTAGAGATTACAAGAAAATACTCTACCTTAAAAAGCACAAAGTTTTTAAACCATGTCATATAATCTGTTCACCTTAACCATATAGGAAATATATATTTTTAAAAATATATTATTTAACTTTAAGCCAAAACATAATTATAAAGACATGGATTTTGCTAACCTAATTATTTTATTCAGATTCATTAATCTGAATAATTGTTAAATTTCATTAAATTCGCTTCCGCAGAAGAACTCTGGCCAAGAACTCAGTGCCAAGACACTCTGATCTCTATTTTTCCCTAGGTTCCAAATCTTTCAAACCAGGTCACCTCTAAAACTGAACTATCAGCTGTTCATACCAACTTGCTGTGCCGTCCACGCTGTGCCGCATCCGTTTTGCGACGACATCTTTCACTCTATCGTATATGACTCGAATAATTAATTAATAAGAAATGTGTCTCTATTACGTAAGGAATGCGAACGCAATGGACGGTGTCACTTTCTTTTATATAATGGTCGAATAGCGGTAATAGGCAAGGGTTTGCCTTTCTTCGGAGGTTGGAGCTGGTTCGAATGTTAATTGTAGGGTAGTTAAAACGTAATTTATTTAGCTTAGATAGAAACTTATAAGATTTTTTTGAAAAGAGTTACTGGAACCTTTCATAAGTTAAATAAATGTTGATATTACTAAACTTATAAGTGCTTATGACCAAAAATTAAAGAACAAATAGATAAAATACATCATTGCAGCTATTTTATAACTATCTACTCTTTCTCATTTTTTTCATGCTTTGTTCGCCCAATTTTTAAGATATTGCATGTTAAGGTGCAGAACTCAACGCCGCGTTTTGAGCGACTAAATGAAAATAATTATTTCCCTGGGGTGGGAATCGAACCCATAGCCGTCGTGTTAGCAGCTTTAATAGCGTTATATATCCTAATGGTACCTATGCTTATATATATTGCGAACTTTTGATATATTCTTTCCTTATACTATTACAGTACTTTAATGCTTCCACGCGGAATAACAATCGCAATACAACATTAGTATGCCATAAAGCTTTAAATTTTCTCAGTTTTAAATCATTTTATATTACACAAACTATATTGTAGACGTTTACACATATTTAACAAATGTGTATCACATCAATAGTATTAAATGAAAGATAACCATATCAAAATTAAAATATACATAAATAGGTAGAGTCTATATATTTAAATATAATAATTTTAATAATAGGTATAAATAAGCTATAGGTCCTATTCTTTTTTTTTCATATCACAAATGTTAATTTATTGTAAAAATTATCTAACCTACTTAAAAAACTCTAAAACTCCATTACTATTTTTTCGTTTAGACATTTTGTATACTCTACTAGTGCCGCTTTCCAGACAAAACAGCCTTTGTTTTGCTTGAATGCAATTTAAATTACCTAGATAGGTACATTCAGTTACTAATTCTATCTAAATAATAAAGCATGAACGTTTAACATGAAAATATTTAAAAAAAAGATATTTCACAATTTATGGACGATATAAAAACAGTAAACTGATATGATTTCACGTTTCAAAATTATTTCAGAATAATCCATTGATTAACGCCCAATAGACGGCAAACTATTTAGGCCGATTTCGCTTCGATCGACCGCTGAATATTAAAGGAGTGACAGTTTTACGAACGTAAATCAATTAAGACACCTTTTAAGCTTAGTTTTTAAAATAATTTATTGGCTACAAGACTTAATTGATTTTATTGTTTAATTTGTTTGTTTAGTTAGGCAAGAAAAAAAATTTTTTTAATGTATATTTTTTTAACTTCACACTGGATCATGCAAATTGCAGAGTAGGCAAAGGGAACCTGTTGTTTTTGAGATACTCCGTTACCAATTTCCACCGAATTTTCGAGACATTGCGTATTGAGTGCCGGAGCTCAACTCGGAATCTTGTTTTTTAAATAGACTTGCCATTAATATACAAAGAAATACATGTTTTATAACTTACAAATGGAGTTCATGAAAATATGAAAAGTATACTTCAAAGGATATGCAATCTTTTAAAAATTGTATGAAAAACGTACATATATTGTTTGTGTATATACTATAATTTTGTGTATATAATTTTGAAAGAGTATTTCTACGAGTATATTGTCTTAGCATATAGTGAAACATGAAACTTAGAAATATAAAAATTCATATAGGCAAATATTTTTTAAATGAAACTATTATTTTTAATACGTAATAATTTAAAATTATGATTATTTTGTATTATGTGTGGTTTGGAAAAAAAACTATTTTTAAACGAAATTGTCTATGATCAGTGGCGCCCATACCATAAGCAATCCTTAGCTGTCACTGTCAATCCACCACCATGAAATACGTCACCGTCAGTTTTCCTTAGAAATCACGAGAATCTATTTCTTGTTTTATTAATTACGCTTAAATTACTTTGTTACGGCCACTATATATAAATAAGAAGATTATGTATTACTTGTGCGCTTAGTGATTTAATTGTGTGTCCATAATTCATATCCTTTAGTAAAATAGAACATTGCTATGGCGAATAACAGAATTCCGTCAGGGCCTAATACGCCCGGGTCGCAGCAAACCCCTACACAACAAGGCATTAAAATATTCATACAAAGAGACTATTCAGAGGGCACTGCCGTCAAATTTCAGACGAGATTTCCTCCTGAATTAGAAGACAGAGTAAGTGAAAGTTTATTGTTTATCTAATGTCAACACACCTTAATGGCCTTGATGACTTCTTTGGTGACTAGATTTTGTGATAAGAATAATAGATATTACAAAAAATTTCCCATATATCTGTTTCAATGTCATAATATTAGTTATGAAATTCAATGATAGGCAAACCTGTGTCTATAATAACTAAAAATTCAAATATTACCACAAAAAAATTGTCCTTGTCTGTATGTTTATTTAGGTCGTTTGTTTATTATAAAATAATATATGAATTGTAACAGCACCAATTATGGAAAATTTTGCATTTACTTATTCTTAAATGCATAAATAATTTATAAGTATATATTATTTAACACTAATATATTTTATAATCCTATGAAAGACATATTGTTGATTACAGATAGATCGTCAAACCTTCGAGTTTACAATGGAAAGATTGAATCAACATTTTGAAATGGCAGAGACAGCAGACTGCAGCACCTATTGTGAAGGATGCCTTGCATGTCTCACAGCATATTTCATATATATTTGTACTGAGACTCACTATGAAAAGGTATAAAAATATATTAACAACAAATATCTAGCATCTGAATGTAAAGCCAGGTTTGTGAGGTCAATTGTTACTAAACGAAGGTGTGAATTATTTTTATTTTTCCACTCTAGTAGACAAAGCATGTTTTTAAGTTCTGCTGGTCCTTAGAGAGCAAACTTATTATTTCATGGATTCACATCATATTGCAGAATGAGAAGCTGAGAGCTGTCTTTGAATCTTGCATCACTAGTGTGTGCTTAAGATGCTCTTATAAAAGCCCATTAATTCTAGCCTCCTCCACTACTCCTGTCTAAGTTCTTTTCTCTATTGACACCAGAAATATTGTATTAATATTTTCTACAAATTAATTGATGAGAGTTAAAGGCAGGCTAAGATCTTTAATCAAGCTATAGACAAATTTCAATATTATTCCTCTGGCTACTACTTCTAGTGTACAAATTAACTCAACCCATAGTTGGGTTATATTTGTTTACCTTAAAATTGTGATCTTTTTGGATATTTGATTTCAATTGCCTAAAAATTAGTGTGAAAATGGAAAGTAAAGTGCCTTAGTACTAGGTACCTTACATATATTATTTGGAAAAAAGTTGAATTTTTTTCAGTGAAGCTGTATAATTTTTTTATATATTAGCTTGTTTTCTTTAAAAATTATTTTGGTTATTTACCCTATTAAAAACAAAATGAATACCGATGAATGTTCCGAAATGTATATACATTAGACATATGTCTTGTAAAAGAGAAACATTGAACTACTACATTATATTTATGAAAAATGTTTTATTTTTACCAAAAAAGTTGTGGCCATTGTTGTGCCATGGCAAAGTTTTGATTTTGGGTGTGATCCCCACTCAGGCAAAATGAATTATATTTATTTCCCCATTCTGACAAGACAATGTCATGTTGAATTCCACCACTCAACATGTATTGTATCAAATTTGAAAAGAAAGAGAAGAACAAAGTGTACTGACAGTAGGTACTCTTGATAAAAATAAAATTAATTTTATTAACCAAATAATTTTATGTTTTTAATTTCAGCATTTAAGAAAAATATCTAAATTCATAGCGAATCAAAACGAAAGAGTTTATAATCCGAGAGGGATTCACATAACAGATCCCATATTGCGAGGGTTACGGGTGATCGAAATAACGATAATTGACGTTCCCAACTGTCAAAGTCCTACAGGAAACTCAACAAACTCACAATTGAGACACACTTGACCACCACATGAAAATAGGGAGTTCTTTATGTAACAATTAAGATATTGGTTTTAATATTTGGTGCTTTTTACTTTGTGTCGGTTTACAATTGGGTGAATGTATTGTTACTTGTGCCTAAATATATTAAGAGTTTAGTTATTTTAATAGGGGCTACTGTTTCCGGTCTTGAAATTTTTTTTCATTACGACAATTCCTAATACCTTTAGAGTGTCCTCATTTATGTTATGTATGCCGAATTAAAAAAAAGACATGGAATTGGAAAAAGACTAAGAAAATTAAGTTAAAAATTAATTTAAAACACTAATATTCTTTGACTTATGTATATTCGTTATTTGCGGTAATAGTTAATTAATTATCACAAAATATTGTTGATAATCATGAAATAAAGCCACAAAGGCTTTAAAACACTGATATTATAGTAGTTGACATACAGTGGCCTTTATTAAGAATATACCATATTTAATCTGTTTAGTGACATTTTGTTGACAGTTATTTGTCTTTTAAATTGTGGTTTAACTATAGCTTGAAAAATATTTGTCGTTTAATTTAAGTCTAGTTTTAACTTTTAAACATTTAAAAAAGTATAGACAAACATATAGGTACAAAATATATTGAAAAAATCTTAATATATTTGGTCATTTAAATGTAACTTTTTATAAATGAATATTAAATGTAAATATAATATATTATAAAAGAGTGATTTCATACGTAATTGAGCACCTATAGTTTATTAAAACCAATATGTTATTTGATTAATTGTATTTTTTTATAAACTCCCTTTGCCAAAATATTTCTTCCAAAATGGAGATTTTAAAAATATATATATATATATATATATATATAAATTATTATTCATGGCTTTAGATTATATTAAATTCGGTTGTTAAAGCAAAATGGTGTAAGTAATATTCTTTTTATTAAATAAACATAACATTGTACTGAACACAAGCATAACCAGCTAAAATAGAAAATATTAGATATTTTAGTGAGTTTGTTGTTAAACAAAGTTACGTTTTATAAAATTTACACTGTATTCCAAATTGAGCTGAATAAGATAGATAATTGTTTGTTATTTTTTAAATAAAAATGTACATATAATATTTTTTATAGAATTTATTTTTTTAATTGATTCTTTATGATAGACACCATTTTGTTTTGACAATTTGATAGGTTAGACTTAAGTTAGATTTCCTGCGATTTATAAATAATTTTAATATATAAATATTTAATGTATGACTTTAATTAAATAAATTGTTATTTTAATAATTTATTTTAGCTTATTTATCATGGGTTAGGAATTGTTTTTAATTAAATATTTTTTTATTTATTGCCATTTGACATTGACGTTTTAATTATGTGTGTAAAATATTTTTTTTTTATTGTTGTTTTATTTGACTTTTTTATTTGTCGAATGTACTAATCCTATGCTAAATAAACTGAAATAAATAAAATATAATTGATATTCAAATTATATAATATATATTAGGCACTCTTAGAATTTGTTAATTTAATAAACATTTATAGTTTTGTAAAAATAAACTGAAAAATAAGTTATTAAGAACTGATTAAGAAATGTAGATATATGTATATTAGGCGTTAATGCTTATTGATTCTACTCGAAACTCGTTAACGAGTACTTTTTTGTATGACAAATTAAATATTTAATGAACTACATATAACGTAATATTATGTAACGCGAAGGTTGTAGGTTTGATCTCCACTCGAGGNNCTCAACACGAAATGCTAATACTAGGTTCCCTCTGTCTACCCTGCTGTGTGCGTGCTAATTCAATTGTTAAATCACCTGCAAAATTTTGTGCATATTTATTTTTTTGTTGAAATGAGGTTAAATCGCTTATCTTAAAATATTAAACACGATCCCATTATTTTGTTATAGACTTTATATCTTCTAAAAAAATTCAGTATATTAATTAATTTCATTCTACTACCGACCTAGTAAGACGTAGCGTTAAGTCCCGCCACGCAACACACAATGTCTCAAAGATTGGGCGTAAAATGGGGAACGGAGTGTCTTAACATTAGGTTCCCTCTGCCAACCTGTACTAAGAACTAACTAAAAATTATATTGACTTTGTTTGATTGGTTGTATTTTCTAAAATAAGAAGAGATTACAATCATTTTTATTTAGCAATATTGGTATAGGTATATAATTAGCAATTATTTATTACTATTTTCTGCATTTATGTTTTTCAAGATAGACATTATTTTGTTATTATTTAGTGACACTTGAAGTTAAATTCATAATAACTATAATATTCTGAGATCTCCGAGTGGAGACCCACAAACGTCGCGTTTATAGTCAAACGTCACAGTGTGCCATAATGGCCTCAATTATAAAATTATTATTTGAAATTTTGTTTTCTAATTAATTTGATTTTTATATTATTTTTCATCTATTGGTCCAATTCCATAATATAATTATAATTATGTAACTAAGAAAGTTATTTAATACCTTATTTGCCTCCTCACAGAATTAATAAGAATATTTTAGATATTCTTATTAGTTATACGGGTTGCTTAATCTATTTTCAAGGAGATAAGGAGTTCATAGCTCTGTTTAATATTATTTTTTAATAATTTCCGGAGACATATTTAATTTAGAAAATAATGATAATTATAAACATATAACTGGAAAACCTACAATATAACGCATTGTATGAACATAGAAGAAATATGTAATATGATATTTTTTATACAGGGTATCTACAATTTCTTTAATTCATACTCTTAGTCACACTATCAAAAGAAGCATAAGGAAAAAATTATATATAACATGATAATTTTGCTTTGTCTTGAATAGCATTGGCCCCATTTTAGTGTTATATTTAAAAATGTATGCTTTGTAAATCGCTTTATAATAAGTTAATATTAAAATAAAATATTTTTCTTAATTTGAAAACCGTTTATATGAAGGGAAATTAAGTTATTGTTTTAAGTTATTATAGTAAAAAGCAATAGATATGGGTTATAATGGAACAATAAAGCATTGTTTTATATATAATATTTTTTATTTTCGTTGTAATTGGATAACAGATGATTAGAAGCCTGCCTATTAGAATTTTGTTCTTAGAAATAATATGTAAGTATGTAAAAGCATGTAAAAAAAATTATAATGAATGTAAAACCTACAATAATTACTAGAATAACATAGTTATTGTGAAATTTATTGACTTGGTAAAATGTAAAAAATATGATAAAATTATAGTTTTTTATTTTATCTTTCCTATTTATTTGTATAGTTTGGTACTTGCAATTGCGTAACGGGTGCTGGAAAATTAACTGAACATGAATGGAAAACTTGGATTTAATGTATCCGTATATTCCACTGGATGACAATTGTACCTACAACCATCAAGTGCACATCATATAAACATTTATACAGTTTTTTTTACACAGAAGGAGCCTAGTGTTGGGTCTTTCCTCCGAATGTTCAAGAGTAGCGGAACTCAGCACCGCGTTTCCTCTACCAGAGCGGAGAAAAGAAAAAATATATCATTCCCCGAGTGGGGCGCATAGCCGTATACCATATCAATATAACAATACTTTATATAGCAGAGACTGTCGCACAAGGGCACAAGGGTACCGCGACGATTGTAGGTTCACTCAAAATGATTACCTATTTATTAATATTTCATTATATATCATTTCTTCACTCTGGCGCTGCGTTGAGTTCCTCCACTCAACACACAATATGTCTAAAAATTCGGCGGAAAGTGGTGGAAAGTCTTAACACTAGGTTCTTTCTGCCTACCCTCAACCTTGCTAGGTTCCTTCTGCCTACCTGCTGTATGCTGGATACAACGTTAAGCTGATTTATTTATTCGTATGACATTATTCTATAAGCCATACAAGATGTAACGATACAAATATCAATAAGGAAAAACATAACGAGGATATCAAATACAATTGTACCACTTGAGCTCGACTCTCGAATTTTATCGTATAATTCCTGTAGACCCATAACTCGTAAATGTACCGTTTTATAGCATCTAATTACGTCCCGTTATTACTTTGACGTTGATGGGGGTTCATTTTATTTCATGTTTTGTGTATATTGTAAAATAATCTCCATTAGTTCAGTTAGTCGAGGCCGCCATCGTGCAGCGGCACGTCGACCGAAAACTCGGTGGTTGTGGATTCGATTCCCACTCACAAGGTTGGTTGCAAGACAATTCATGGCGTTGAGCTCTGACACTCAACAGAAAATGCCTCGACAATTTGGCGGAAAATAAGCACGAAACGTCTTAATACTAACTACGCTATCGAAAACATCGTGGTGCATTAGGAATATGTGACTTTATTCTTGATGTTTGTAGATGTATTTTTGTTTAAAATCACTACTGTCCATTCAAAGAGGCTATTTGGACCCTGTTGACAGTTAACCAAGTTAACATATGTACACACATAGTTATATATGTAGAACAAACCAAAACTAAGCTCAAAGTTTGAACTAAATATATAATATATTTATAGTCAGCAATTAATTCATCCTACATCAGTTTACTTGCTTTCATCTAAAATAATTGTATTCTAATAGTAAGTAACGAAGTTAGTTGTTTTATTAGGTGCCATTTCTGTTTTGTAAAGGGCTCGATGGTTGTAACTTCTATTCCAGTAAATCTTTTTATTTAAATATTTTTGCGTTCTTAAATAATAATTTATATATATACCACATACTTAATGTCCCTATGGATTTTCATAGATTCTTTATTATTTTGCTTTCTTAATATTAATTTTATATAACTTTTTTTAAACTTAGGTTGTGTTCCGTTAGGAATAAACAGATTTTTTTCCTATTAGGTACCTAATCTACCTTTATGTATCAATGTTCGTATCAATTTTTTACATCACACAGTTAAGAACTAGGTTTACATATATACCTATGTAGATAATTAATTCCCCAGTCACGTAATATTAACATTTAGAAAATATATAACAGATGGAATATTGAAAAAACAATATAAAATCAACATTACATCAAATGTAGTTAGTTTTGAATAAGAAAAATATATCTAACAGTTACAGTAATATCCACATCTATTTTTATTTCTACGAAATAATTTCACCGAGTACAATAAAAACATTAGAAAGACAAAAGCCTTTGATATTTTATAAAGTTAAGAGAAATTCCTTTTCTTTAATGTTGTAGGTATAAGACGGGAAAAATACAAAGTTTTCCTGAAGCTAATTTAAAAATATATTATATTTATATGTCGGTCCTTTACGTATTAGGTACTCGTATCATGTAGGGAAGCTAGCTAAATGTATCTAGTGTTACTTTGGATTCATACATTTTAATTATTTAAGAGGCAATGTGGCGGAACTCTACGCTCGCTACAAAACTACGCCTCTATTAGTCGTGGACACTCTTTTCCTCTTTTATTTTACATAGCATAGCAAATATGCTATGTATTAATCATATAATATTGTTATTAAAACTTATATTTGTCCAACTTTAAAAAGTCTAAATGTTAGGTACATAGTTTCAATTATAGGACTAAAATCATAAATATTTCCCTTATCCTATGAACAGAAATGAAATTTAAATAATATATAAGGAAATAGTTGAATATTCTAATCATATTTCCCATACGAAATACCTTCGGGAGAGAGTGAGCTATTAAAACTTTATTGCCACAGGCGGCGCGAGCTTCAACAAAAGTAATTTGATTTGTGTTTCGAAACTGTCATGAATCGTCACTTATTGGTTTGTTCGTACATACACCTATCATCAACTTTAAAATTAATTCCATATGCCATATAATAAAAGAAGAATATATATTTTTGTTTTTTTTTGGCTTCACACTGCATTTAGTAGAGTAGGTAATGGGAACCTGGGCACCCAAGTATACTGCGTTCCCTTTAAGACACTTCCGTTCTCCACTTTCCGCCGAAATATCGAGGCATTACGTGTTAAATGGTCTCGAGGCGAAATTTAATATTTTTAAAGTGTTATTTATACTAAAGATAGAAAAAAAAACGTATACAAAGTGAATAGTAGCCGCTCAAGAACTTATAGCCTTGATATTCACAGTGCTTGGGCGGATACCAAAAGGCGCAGGTTTGAATCCCGCTACGTTAATTTTTTTATACGTTTACTTAAAGAATGAAACTAATTCGTAACACAAAATTAAATAATAGAATTTCCTATCTAACTAAAGTATAACAAAATAATATTATTGTAAATATTCGAAATATTTCAAGCGAAAAGAAAAATGCTTAAGTCCGATCTCATTAATTCAATATTCCATTGTTTTATCTATAAATATCGTTCGTCGAAATCCTAAGGAAACAACGTCGGCAACTCGCTCTTAAAGTGTTTGTTTTGGGTGAAGTTACTAACTTTTCATAAATTTCTATGACTTTATGTTTATTTTTCTTTATATTTTTCATTTAAAATAGAATCGTGGCAGCGGCATTGTCTGACGGCGGTCGCGATGGTTGTGGATTTGATTCCCACTCGGGGTAATAAAAAAAATAGAATATAAGAGAAGTGCATGGTTATAGTAAATACGTGCAAGTGCCGCCTAGCGCTGTCAGACAGCATCTGACGGAATGGCTGTAGATTCGACCCCCATTCGAAGTAATAAATTATTTTGATTACCCGGCCGCTATCGTAAAACCAAGAGTAAACTGAAATATGAATAAAAATGACAAAAGTCCAAAACATTTTCTATTATTAAAAAATAAACGTAACAAATTAATTAATTGAAAAACAAATTACTGACTATACCATATTGTTAGAACATAAAAAAACATTACAAAATAGATAACTCCAATTAAGTTTAAAAGCGCTCGAGTAGTATATAAAGTGGTAGCCGAAGACTCGAAGAGGTCGAGTATGTATCTACGACTCCGGACCGCCTCGTTACTGGAAAGTTAAAGCGGTTTTAGACGTAATATAATTTTATTGTTTGGACAATCCTTTTGTAATATGCTATATTATATTTAAATGTATATACTGTAACATATTAAGACAACAACAAGACATATACTAAATAAAAACGGTACTGTGGGTTCGAATCCCACTTGAGGAAATTAAATATTTAATTATATTTCCTCGCTTTAGTGACGGGGCAAGCGTGGATTTGAGCTACGGTTCAATACCTCTAAAATTCAGCGGAAAGCGGGGAATGGAAATGTCTTAACACTAGGTTTCCAGGTAGATAAAAGTGTATAAGGATAAAGGATAGAATAAGGATACTTCCCAAATATATCTCCGCGATTTTTATTGTCACTACATAAATGTACGAGTATATTATAAAATTCTCTATCAGATTGTAATTCAATACTGGTGATACAAGGGTTGTAAAATACAAGTACACTTCTTGGTATGGACTACGGAAATTATTTATTTATAGAATTGTTACTAAAAGTGTTAGATTTGACTATATTGTATTACTTACATAGAAAATTTCTGTACTTCTTCTAGTGGGAAGCTGGAAACCTAGTGTTAGAACATTCCGTTCCTCATTTTACGCTTAACTTTCGAGACATTGACTGTTTAGTAGCGAAACTTAACGCCTTCCAGAGTGAATCCAAAAAATAAAAAGAATCATTCCCCCAAGTGGGCATCGAACCAACATACCTTACTAAACAATGTTTACAGTAGTCATTTTACCACTGCACCTCGACAGCGTAATTTTGACGAAGCTTGTTAGTAATATTAATTAAGCGTTAAAGAGCTTTTCACAGCCGCTTTTACTGATCAAACTTCTGCTTTGAGAGATATTGGTGATGGAAATAATTAATAATGACAATATCGTAATAATGCAGGCTTTATACAAACATAATATGAAAATTATTAAAATTAGTTTAAGATTTTTTCAAATACCTAAAAAAAATATTTAACATCCGCGACGCTACATCCACCATTGCAGATGTTAGTTGTTGGTTCAAACTACAATCGGGATATTTAAAATATTTTTGTTTCTTCACTCTGTCAAAACAAGACATTGAGATCCGCCTATACTCAAAATGCAATATCATAAAGTTTATTTAGAAAATGGAATGCGGAGTGTCTTAACACTACGTT
>FAPP01010663.1:2229-24302 GCA_001485965.1 Heliconius ismenius | reverse complement strand
CGAAAATTCGGGGGAACGTGGAGAACGGAGTATCTTAATCTAGGTTCCCTCTGCCTACCATGCTATAAGCAGGCCATAAGCAGGATACAGCACGAAGCTGGAAAAATACATATGTTTCTATAGTATTTGAAGTTCTCAATATTATTTTTTACAAATGCTATAATTTTCGTCAAAACATATTATAATTATATGGATATAATGTAAGCCAGAGTTTCTACCAACGTATATTTAGGGGCACGACGCAATAAAAGCACATCGGCCGGCCGGTCCATACCTGCACGACTGTTCAAGATAAATGGCTGGCACGGAGCGGCCGCAGAGAAGAAGACGCGTTCTCACGGCCCGTGCCTGCATTTTTCTTGTTTTTGTTTTATCTTGTTCCCGAGTTAGAGGTCGGCAAGCCCGCTCCGAACTAGAAGTGACCGATGCACGCGCGATTTGAAATGTAAAAACTGGGCAACTGCAGACAGACACGGATGTCTAACAGGTTTCTGTTTTAAACACGTACTTCAATTCATCGTTGATATTTTTTTGTTTTTATTCCATCGCTACAGTATTTACCGTTAATCCTCAAATAGAGCTATTTTTCCTTTTTTTTTTATGCTTCACGCTGTATTTCGCACACAGCAGGATAGCCAAAAAAAAGCCAAAAATTTCAATAGCCGATGCATACCTGTTGCACCCTAGGGCGAAGAAATTAAACTATTAAATATTTCATTTCCTTGAATGAGAATCGAACCCACAACCTGCCGCGTTTACAATGACACCGTTGAACCCCTGCGCCACGACTGGCCTCAGCCTCAAATTTCACATGCTCTAGTTCAAATTGTAGAGTGTAAACTTGCATTAATTAGACACGATTTTATGGCTCGTACGGTGCCGCACCTCATTATTTGCCGCTTCATTAAGAGCTCACTCGTGACAAGAGCTTGTCAAAATCCTAACGAACACCCGTCCGTGCGCCGCCGCTTGAAATATAGCGGGAATGTCCTACAATAGTCGCTGTCGTCAGCTTCGTTAATTGTCTTTGTTTTCCCTCTTTTAATTTGGGATGAAGGCTACGGACAATTTCTTTCTTAATTTACTGCAACTATGTATATATTCCGTACAAGAGACCACATAATTATTATTTCGTAAAACACAAATGGTACAGTCATTTCGGTAACGCGTGGAAATGGTGCTCTTCTACCAGTAATAGCATCTACAAAATTACAATCTACAAAAAGTTAATAGCTATTCACATAACAAAATCAATTTCAAGTACAGTTATAAATAGCTAAGTGGTAGGTAGGTACTAGTGTACTTTTGTAACACTGCGGGCAACTCCAAATTCCATTACAAGGTTATTTTTAAATTATACAAAATTAAATAATAAAATGTATACGCAATCAGAGAAATATTATTCAAATTAAATAATAATGCGATTTGCAGAAATTTTAACTTTTACGTCCATTGTCATTCATTATACAAGACACTTATTGTTTAAGATTTAATAAGTTATTCTTTCTCTGAATAATCTTTTAAGAAAATTACAGTGAAAAGCATCCTCGAAACAAGTCTTTTAGAAGTCACGCTCCTCTCGCGTTCAACTTGGACCAATTATTTCAATTTTTTGCTTATCCTTTTGTCTAAAGGTCGTTAAAATGGCGTCAGGTGGCGAGCGCAACGGTCGTTCGAAATTCTACGCAGATAAATAGATATATAAGTATTGTTATCTGATCTTTTGGACAAAGACCCGAAGCTAATTGATAATGGTGTCTCGAGGCGGACATTTCCAAACGCTCGATTATTTTTTTATCAACATCCCTAATAATGATATGTTTTGATTTCATCAAAAAATTCACCATATGGTGAGCATCATGCTGGAACAGATGTTTGATTTATGACGGAATTAAAGCAGGTATCAGTTTTTGCAGGAGTTCCTTTTATACAGTGGACTAACGCAATGAATTTATTTTATTACTTTGTTTTGAATTTGTCATAAAAAATTATATGATTGTGCAACAGAAATATACTATAACAACATTATTAAAAAATACAATTAACTCATTGGGATTATAACTGATTTTGATTAAAAATATTTATTTTATCAAATATTAATAATTGTAACGTGGAATTGTTTAAAAGCAAACTGGTCAAATTTTATTATAAGACTTTTCTTAATCTTATTTACATATAAATAAAACTTATTGTTTTTCAACAGAATGGGCGGCACTGGAATGTCCAGTGGCATGGGTGGTACTCTTGGACACTGTCAGCTCGCCAACCAGCCTCTGGTGATGCCAGGGTTCCCTCTTCGCGCCAATCAGCCGAGCCCTGTGCCCGTGTACTCACCTTCCCGGTTCCATATAGACAAACGATGTCAACATCGCTGTACGTGGAAGTGCTTAGCAATAGCCATGATATGCCTATGTGTCATACTAGCGGCCATGCTCGCCTACTTTATAGGTAAGACTTATTTTATTATTCTCTCTTCTTTTAACTATTTAAAACAACCTGTATAATACAGACATTAAAAAAGAAGCCTATTTATAAAAAAACTATATAACAATATTAGATATGTAGGTATTAACTGAATTAATTCGGTGCATGTCTAGATTCTCTTTTATATACATAATTTTGAATTTAATTTATTTACATTAGTTACATCTCTATCATGAAAAGAAAGTTAAAGGTAAATATTAAAAAATAATTGATTTAAATTTACAGCCTCCAAGGGTTTTTTATAATTCTATACATACAATATGAATGTTAAAACAAAACAGAAATATTATATTAGTAATATATCATAATTCTAACTCAGCGGGACGTCGGAATCGTTCGTTAGAGAGATTTTATGAACTCGCTAGGAATGCAGCTTAAATTGTTACAGACGTTTCCATTTTTCAAAACATTAATCTAAATACATGTTCCTATATGATTTTACATAAATTACATATGATTAAACGTAGTAGAGCCATCATATAAAATATGAATAATTAAAGTAAATAAACATCTCTACGTCTTGAGAATCAATAACAATAATTCTTAGCTTCAAAAGCAGGTTTTAAGTTAAGTATTTCCAATATATTGTAGCAAAGTAGGCAGACAGAACCTGTTGTTAAGACACTCTGTTTCCTAATTTCCGCCTGCTTTTGGAGGCATTTTGTGTTGAGTGGTGGAACTCAACACCGGAGCGAAGAAATGAAAATATAAATTTAAATAAATATTTTTTTCCTCGACTGGGGGTCGAACCCCCAACTAGTCACGGTTACAGTAACACACTTTTGCCCCTGAACTTTGTATGTTGAATAAGCATAATGATGAATTCTATAAAAACGCTATAATTTATTGATGGGACATAGTAATTCGATTACATATTGTATTCGACTGCTTTCAATGTTTCGCTAATAATGTCAATAATACTCTACGGGGAGCCCTGTTAATATATTTTTATGTTTTATATCTATTATACAGACTAATTATATTCACAAAACATACTGATTTCACAATTAAATTTATTTATGTTTGTATTTTAAATACTAAGTACAATTGTTACACATATATAAGTAGGTAGGTATGTATATTATATATATAATATTTAAAAAAATAGTTTCACGCTATATCCAGCTTACAGCAGGGTTAGCAGAGGGAACCTAGGGAAACACACTCCGTTCCCCACTTTCCAAATTTTTCGAGGCATTGCATGTTTGTTTTGGCTTGGCACCAGCGCAAAGAAATGAAAATATTAATGAGTAAATGAATGAATATTTAATTTTCCCGAGCGGGAATCGAACCCACTGAAGTCGCACTACAGTCACACGTTTGTGCCCATGCGCCATGAATATATATCAACAAAATGATACACTGAGAGAATAAACATTTGTTCCTGTAACAAAAAATGACATACATAGCTATAATATAATAGCACCCGGCTAAAGAGGATATTGTATAGAAAAAGTATGTTAAGCCCTATTCACTTCATCACCTAGTTTCGTACATTGATAAAAAATTGCTCCCATGTTTTATTACTTTAAATTATATAAAAAAACACTATAGTGTCCGTTGTAGTTGAGTTCCGCCATTAAAAACTCAATGCCTCCAGAATTCTGCGGAAAGTTGGAGGCGGAGTGTCTTAACACTACGCTATGTAGATAGGGGATAAAGCGGGATACAGCGTGAATCTGAAAAAAAAACATTATAGTGGTATACCTACATACATTGTCATTTCATTACCAAGTTGAACGCTATTATTAATGAAGTTTGTTGGGGGTTGTGAGTGACAATTAAACGAAATCGTGAGAGTGGCTCTCCACTTTAACGTAGCTCTCGTTGCCAACGTTCCCGATGTAACGAACTTTTATTGACACGTAATTGGGAACCTAATGGACCAATGATCTACAAATATTCGAGCACACACCACCTATTAATGTGTGACAACTTAAACAAAGAGGCTATTCTTATATAAGTGTTTGAAAATCATTATAAATAATAAAAGGAATGAATATATTCAAGGGCAGCAAGCAGTTTGTTCAATTTTAAGTTCTAAAAGAAACACTTTAGTAATTATTATTATTTTTGTTTAAAGAAAGAAAATGCAACGTAAATATAATATGTATAGGTACGATTTCACGTACAATTTGGATATATACATTTTATATATGATTAAAAGCCCTGAGGCAGAGAATTTCCACAAATAAAAGGAAGATTTAATCTTTCTCTGATTGTTGTTTTATCTGGAAGGAACAGGGAATTACATAATGTGTCGCCTTGCGGCTACAATCTGCACACAGCGCTGCAAATACAATATCGGACGGTAAAACTTTTGTAATATGCGATTTTAATTAAACATTCTATATGACTTTAATGTTGTTATTAAAATAATGAAGATTGAAATACAAACAAACAAATATTTATTATAAAGTTAAGACCGTTTCATATGAAAATGAATTTACATCATAATTTCCATAAATTAAATCTTATATTAAACACTATTAAAATGAAAATAAATTGATCGCCGCTTTTGGTATTGTAACTCGGGATCATTAGTCTTTCACCGTCCTTTGTTTAGAGCTGGCATCCGACATTCACAGCGAGACCTATAAAAAAACAGACATCTGAAAAATATAAATGATGGGGCTAACCTGAGGCAACGCGGTTTGTGCCTCGGGCCCTCGGGCCTCGCTCCTGTGCTAACGTTGTTATGAATTATGAAATATCTTATACCTACGTCCCGAATAATTTTACTATAGTTATATCATCTAATAGCAATCTCGTTTTATCTCCTTAACAAACCCTCTCAATTTAGAAGAAATCTGTTATATACCAACAACACAAAAATAAACATTTTAAACGTGAAATATGCTTAATATAAAAACAATAAACAACAAACTCATTCCATATGTTATCAAGATTCACAAATGCAAGCCAAAAAGTCTTAAACAATGACATATTAAGACAAATTAGTGTTATTAATGTCTCGATGTTTGGTGTTTTATTTATAATTAAAAAATTAACATTACTCGTATGTTCCAGTAAAGTTAAAAATTACATTTATTTAGTATTTTTTTTAAAAGTAAATTACTTTTGCGATTGAGTAAATAAATTTATATTTCTCTATTCTAAATCTCCGCGAGACCACTCGGAAGTTCCTTAGATAAAACTGTAAACCACACACATTAAAGGCATCGCAAAAATAGCATCAAAGATTCGATCCCGAGAGAGATAACTACATTTAACCTACTTACACGTACGACTCACGCATTCAATCCGGCTGCAGCTTTTATAAAAACTTGTTCGAATATTTTTTTCCTTTCATGTATTGGAACAACTATAACAATGTTAGCATATTGATTGATTTTATTTAAGCAAATTATTATTTCTGTTTTGTGTTAAACAGAAATTTTATTCATTTAAAATAATAGAAACTTAGTATATCTATATGCTATTCTAAATGTTTAAACTTTAAAGCATCGATTCAAAGTGCATTAACTGTTTATTCCCTTTAAATATATTTTCCATTGGCTTTTTGTTTCAGTATTACGCAATTTAGTGAACTAGCTGTTAAATACTTAATATTAATAATTTAACATTTACTCAAAATTAAGTTATTTTTTTCTTAATTAAGTTCAATCCAGGACATTTCAACTACAATTTTTGAAAAAAAAAATGGTTTTTCTTCGTGAAAATGATTACTTCAAGTATCCCTCTATTTATAAAAGCAATTTCAAATTAAATTGTAAGCACGCTGTATTAAATCTACTTAACAATATAATTTATTCTACTTTACTCTTACCCTTTTCGAATATTCACATAACTTTTAAAGCTATTTTTACGATGTTCTGTAAAAAACGTATTTTAGCATTCAAAAGGCTCAGCACTGACGCCGAGCATATGAATATCGAGTAACCGACAGCAAATATGTCGCTGGTTGCACTACATTATATCTTACATACGCCCAATACTGCGCCCGATAAAGGCCCAATACTTCATTTTTATTTCTCTTTCCATTTGTCTTTATATAATGTCTTATGAAACACTGGCCGTATTGAAATATAATATTACTGTGATACAAAGGAGGACATTACAAAGACGTTTAATATATATAAACAAAGATATTATACAAGTAACCAATGATATATTATGTAAGAATAGTGATATGTAATATCAAGAACGCAAATATTGAACAATTGGGTCGTATACCTATATAAAATAAAAGATTATATAACTAACTAATTTGGAGTAATTTATGTGTAATTTATGTATGTCATATATTCATGACGTTATAATATTAGGTTTTTTAGTGTTCCGTTTCCAAAGGGTAAAACAGGACCCTTATTACTGAGACTCCGCTGTCTATCAGTCTGTCCGTCTGTCACCAGGCTGTATCTCGTGAACTGTGATAGTTACGCAGTTGAAATTTTAACAGATAATGTATTTCTGTTGCTGCTAATAACAATTACTAAAAATAGAAGAGAATAAATATTTTACTAACCCCCATGGGTTTCCATACAACAAACGTTTTTTTGGCGTTTTTATTGACAACGATACGGAACCCTTCGTGCGCAAGTCCAACTCGCACTTAGCCGGCTTTATTCTATTTAACATAGCCTGCAGTAGGTATGCAATTTCCGAACACCAAATAATGTGCTTCAAACACGCCATATTTCAATAATTTCAAATAGTCAATATTTGAGCCATGTCAATTACAGTGATCATGTCTAATAAATTAGAAGAATTCAAATAATTATGTATTCTTTGAAATAAAATAAACAGCTAAATACCTACATACACGCTACAGTAGGGAAAACTTTATTTTTCGTTAAAAAAAATCGTTTTACATATAATAATATATACTAATGTGACGCATTTATAGATACTTTGTCGAGAGAAAGTTGAACAGCGGATAAGAAAAAAATAAAATAAAATTTCCCCCATTTCTTCAGCGATGTAACGGACAACCTCAATGTGATATGTTTTAAGTCAATGGATCTTATCGTATTGGATCTCACTTCATTTAGATATGCATTAAATTGTGGGGACAGGAGATAAGCCGTGTGTCGCATACTGATGTGCCGGTACGCGTCTGTTGGAAACCGATACACTCTTTTTAATTGAATGACTTTTAAATCACCACATTTAGATTTTCTAAAGATATCATTTAATCTAACGAAATATCAATAAAATATAGAGATATACTGATGGTGCTGTCAAAAGCAGAAGGTTTTTTTTTAAATGCAGCTAACTTTAAAGTAATTTGTCTTTGGACGTTATTCTCGGTAAAACAAATTAAAAAGTTGTGAGACAAATGTCGTGTTATAGTTTCTTTTATAACATTAGAATATTAATCTAATAATATAATTAATTAGTAGAAATCGTTTCGTCTGCGTGAGACTTAAGCTGTTTTAATGGCGTTAATAAGAAGTGAAATAATCTAAATTAAATTTAATTTTATATTTATACTTTGACTCGTATTATTACTGAGGCCGTCGCAGCACAGCAGCACAGAGTATGACTGTGATAATATACGGTATGCAATATCGGTTCGGTTCCCGCTTGGGGGAGTGAGTTATTTTTAGCTAGCACTGCTTTAAGTTCGTCACTCAACACGTAATGTTGTAAATTAAATGCGATACTTAACTTTAGGTTCCTTTCGATATATAGTGCAATTGTAGTCCGCCTCCTAGTACCATTTTTTTATTATTTATAATACGAATAGCTCTAGGAACACAGGTCACACCCACTAATGTTTCGAATATGTAGCGAATAAAACTCGCTCTATATTTTAATCCGACATAAATCTTGTGGTGTACAGTAGTTTTGCCGGTGTAATGAAAAAAATGTGAACCATCTGTTGCACCCTTCATTACGTCCGAGTACGATGAATGGGCACGAATATAGCTGCGTCAACTTTTTAATGTAATTGAAATTTTGAAGACCCCTAATTTTTTATTTAAACTAAACTCTCCCTATAACTGTAACTAAATGCTAAAATAATATCCAATACATGCGTAACAACACGCGCCACATGGTGTATTTGTTATGAAAAATGTTTAATGAATCGTTTTATACATACGATTCAAGATATAGTAATCTTAAATTATTTATTATTCATTTAGCTTCAAGCCCACATGGAGCAAACTAGTCAGAGGAAGTCCCCTCCGCTCTCCACTTTCCGTAGGCCTCTAGAGGCACTGCGTGTCGAGTGGCGAAACTTACAGCCGCGTTTTCAACAAACAACACCAGAAAAAGAGAAAAAATTAAAATATCAAATATTTCATTTCCTCGAGTGGGAATCCAACCCACAACCTGTCCTACATTTGCGTATATTTTCACGTAAATAATTTGTAATTAATAATAAATTATGCTTACTATACTATTACTTTCGATATTACTAATAATATCCTCAAATAATGAATACGCATAACTCTATCTCAATACGAAAGATGTGTATCTTCACTCTTCTCTTGTACAGAATAAAGTACACAAAGAGAACTTAATCTCAAAAGATTCTTTCTTTACTTTCAACCTAAGCCGTGCCTCCTCAAATTAGGCCAAACTCACAAATATACTTTATAGAGCCAGACTACTCACCTGCGCTACTACGTTAGTAGCTCTCCTATAACCATTATTCCTTATATTCGGTAGCACCATCAATGTTAAACAAACAGTTCTTGTAATTCCACTTTTTATTGAAAATTATAACAAATAATGTTATTCTTTCTACAATATTACAAATTAGCAATCTTTAAAGCCTTAAAGCTATATAAGCTCTCTTAAAATTCCCCTTATAAATTACGTTTCTATTTTCATACAGCTATGATTACATTTTTTAGGCGATAGCAAATTTAATTTTTCAATTTGATTATTAAATTTGTGCCTGGCATTGATAGATTTGTTCTTGTCCACACTTCTTAAAATAGAGCAAACAAGACCTCGACCCTCCTTGAATATGGATCATATTTACGCGAGAACAGGACGCTTTAATGATGTGTGCCGAACGATAAAAAGAGATAGAGGGAGAGAGGTACGGAGTGGAAGATTTATCACGTGACTAATACCGAGCCATTGCGACGGCGCGCCAGGGTCCCCCGAGACTCCATCAAACGAGTTTGTTCCCCCAGTCCCCCTGCACGATGCAATCTATGCTGAATCGTATTACAATAAATTGTATTAACTCGAAAAATAGTATAGATAGCAAACATCGTCCATCTGCACACAATCGTCCCGTGCATCCCGGAGACGTATTCAACGACCCTCGATTTCCTCGACGGCGCTCTATTGCGAAAATTTATAGAATATACGAGGGATCATCGAAAAGGAACAACTTACCACATTACAATATATCATTTTTGTGGGCGGAACTTACGTCGTCTGTGCTCGTTTATATGTAGTTCAATGCTGTTTATTAGCTTTTATTTCCAACTTAATATAAATAAATAATAAATAATATACATTTTATACATTAATGTTCCAAATTGTGGTCTAAATAATTTCTGTAGAGTAATAAACCACCTTTATATTAAATGTCCATATACCAACACAGCTAAAAATACAGCCATTGCATACAATAATATTAAAAACATTATTTTTTTGTATTTGTATAGACAATTTAAAACGAAATTTAAATATTCCCTCCCTACGCCTGTATCACTGCTTATCTAAATTTGCAATACGAGATTTAAAAATCAATAAGAATTACCATTTGTGAGTCATGAATAAATTATGTATTAAACCATAGATAACTGCATCGATAACTTATCCAGTTAAACATTGACCCTCGACGCAGTTACACTAAATTGTCCAATTCAAACGGCCAAATGGCGTCAACGTATTACGATGCTTATCTCCCACCGAATCTTACGGAGATCACTCTTCAAGGGACGCTGATAACGTAATTATTCACATTTGTATTTGTTTTTACGATGACAATGTCTACTTGTTGGCTTCTAAAATTTGAGATAATTTGATTTATTTATGGACCTTAACTGTGGATTTAAATTCATATTACAATACTTGGTTAGAGAAGTCGGTCGTGGTGCAGGGGGGCAAAGACGCAACTGGTTATGAGTTCGTTCTTCACTCGAGGAATTGAAATATTTAATTAAGAGCGGCGTTAAGTTTCGCCACTCAACAGCAATGCCTCCAGAATTAAATTAAATATGATAAGTATAATAAAATACTTCTACTTTATTTAAATTCCTTATACTTTATTTTGTTATAAATAATATAATTGCACTAAAATCCTAACAATTAATTTACTAACCAACTCCATAAATTACTTCCACTTCTGTCTATTTATTCGGAATATCTTTCAGCAAATTGTAGGCCAATAATCAAAAGTAAATGGTAGGCAATTAGTCGGATTCCGCTTCGCCGTTACGTCAATTAAACCGTACGACGATTGACATATGGTATGGTATGGGTTTTATTTAAGGCGATGTAACCAGATCCCGGCTCGGGCACACGTTCCAAAACAAAATAAACATTGCATCTTTAATGGGCCAGCAAATCCCGGCCGCTTGCAGGTTTCATATGGAACTAATAAATGTGCACAATCAATTCCATTTAGATGATAATGTTGTATTTCAAATTCAACTTTTGTTAAGGATAAATGGTTTATTTATTTTTTTGTTTTCACACAATAAAAAATCTCGATGTTATATTCATTTCAATTGAATTTAAAACGATATTTTTACTGTCTTTGATTTGTGAAACTTAATTTCTATAAAAACATACACACACACGATCTATTTCATATATCGGCTTTCCAATACGAGTAAATTAGTAACATTTTCGAAGAAACTACCAATCCGGCAGCAAGAAATGTTTAGATGTAAGCAACCTACGTGCTCGCAAGCCACTCAGTCCATTGCACCGGAACCAATTGCTCCGTCACAGTGCCACGAAATGCGCCTTAGACTTGCTCCGGTTAATTAAAACTCAACGGGACGTCACGACACTTACCCTACTCATAGATGCATCTACCAAATGTCACATTCTACAGAGACATTTCTCTTTGTGTCATGTTTCGTAATAACGCTTACAATCACACCAATATTATAATGGAATTTCATTTTGACTTCTGGTTGTAACAGATTGGAAGATAATAAAATTGCTTAATGGAAATATTACACAGGTTTTTTGATTCATTTAGTTTATTTAATAGAAGGATAGGACCTAACCTAGAAGAATTACACTAAATATATATACTTTAAACTGGATATATTTATTGTTGCAGCATTATCGTCAATTAAAAGTAATATAGACAATTCTAATTGTATTCTGGTACAAGATGTAAAAGCGGTCACACATTCACATGGAATTAGAGATGCTCTTTCAACATCTTCACCATCAGATGGTACGTAAAAATGTTGTGATTGTAATTTATAAGAATTAATTACATTATTATCTTAGTATACTTCACCATGACTATTTGGTTTATTTTTAGAATCTATATCAACATCATCGTTAGGTTGGTCAACGACTGCTCAAGCAGCTTTAGAGTCAGCAGTAATACCGCAGCAAGTACAGCAAGCTGCTCCACCGCCATGGTCTCCAGCTTTAGAAGTCCGGGAATTTGATGAACTTCATAGTGCAACGATTCCTGCTTACCAATTTTGGAGTTCCGAATTTCGAAATAAACAACCTGCATTCGTTAGTCTTAATTTTACTGTACCTTGGGGAGCTAATTTTGCTGTATATGGAAGAAGAAATGTCGCTCCTAGTGTTACACAGTACGACTTCGTAGAATTTATTAGAGGCGGTCGAGTTGATCACAGACTTAGAAAAAGAAGAAGTTTATATCAGTTCGAATCACACGAGCCCACATTTGTTGATATGAAGACATTACTTAGCACGATTAGTCCATTTGAAAGCTGGAACCATACTATTACTAAGAGATCCACAGATATGAGAGTGAATGTTAGTATACTTCAATACCTTGACACGGGACGATGGTTTATATCTATTTACAACGATGAACTCCAACCACATCATGTCGAAATGATTGTTTCTGAAGCAGAAGGTGTCACAAATTCCTGCCCAGATGATTGCTCTGGCCACGGATCTTGCTATCTTGGAAAATGTGATTGTATGGATGGCTTTGAAGGGCATGACTGCTCAAAAAGTAAGCTCAGCTCCTATTTTATATATCTAATTTCTGGTAGTATATTTAAATTTTTACAAAATGTTTTTGTTCAAAGGTGTATGCCCCGTTCTTTGCTCTGGTCACGGTGCATATGCGGGTGGAGTTTGCCACTGCTCTGAAGGTTGGAAAGGGGCAGAGTGTGATATTCCTGCACATGATTGTGAACCCGCTGACTGCTCTGGCCGTGGTCAATGTGTGGCTGGACAATGTCATTGCAAAGCTGGTTGGAAAGGGCTTAAGTGTGATGAAGGTACTAAAAGTACATTTTAAACATTTATATTAAAAAAAATATTATATTTTATATTTAATATACGTATTACGTACAAATATTGTATTTTCTAATTATTGATATTTTAATACAGAGGACTGCCTCGATCCTACCTGCGGTGGTCACGGGTCATGTGTTCGTGGTCGTTGCGTGTGTCGCGCTGGCTGGCGCGGCGCAGCCTGCACGGAACGTGACGCGCGCGTTCAACGATGTTTGCCTGCCTGCTCTCAAAGAGGAGTATACGACTTAGATGCAGGCAGATGCGTTTGTGATCCATTGTATACTGGCGATGATTGCTCACAAGGTACCCATATTTAACAATTTAAGCTTATTAATTTTTATATATTAACAATTACATATTAACTGTATATTTTTTTCTCAGTGGTCTGCTCCTTGGATTGTGGACCTCATGGTGTTTGCGCGGAAGGAGTATGCCGTTGCGATGATGGTTGGACGGGTTCCTTATGCGACCAACGCCCTTGCGATATTCGCTGTCATGAACATGGTCAATGCAAAAATGGCACGTGCGTTTGTACACAAGGCTGGAATGGACGACATTGCACTTTACGTAAGTATAATATTTTTTTATAACATGATGTAATTGTATCTTGAGTCTATTGAGAAAAGTTATAAGACTTAAAGATCTCAACTTGTTATAAGTACATTATAACAACTAGGGTTTACAAACCATAGCCTAGCATACTGTGTTTATAGTTTATGAAAATAAATGATGACTTAGTAAATCTATAGACCATCTAAACCCCTCCACTAAATTTGTCCTTAAGTAAATATACATGAAATAAACATATATTAACAGCTATTAATAAATACACAGCCGGTTGTCCAAATGGTTGCTCTCGTCACGGTCAGTGCTTACTGGAAGATGGTGTATACCGCTGCTCCTGCGCTGACGGCTGGGCTGGCACCGACTGCTCTATCGCACTTGAGCTCTCTTGTAGCGACAACGAAGATAATGATGAAGGTAATTCATTTATTTATAAATATGAATCTACTGTTGCATTCAATCATAATCATTCAATTTCATAATCCAATATGTAGTAGTCATTAAAGCATTTTCTCTATTTTTATTGTGTACTTTGTAAGATTTATCAAAAAGGAATCAAAAATATTTTCTGCATTCGAAATGATCGATCATTTGACATTGGCACTACCATTTTGAAGATGGCATGACGGACTGCTCGGATTCCGAGTGCTGCAGCAGGCCTGAATGCTCCGAGCACATTATGTGTTTGGCCTCCAACGATCCTGTAGAAGTACTGCTTCGTAAGCAACCCCCATCGGTCACCGCCTCCTTCTATCAACGCGTTAAATTTCTTATCGAAGAGAATTCCGTACAAAGCTACGCACACATGGATGAATATTCAGAAAGGTAAGTGACTTAAAATTAGAATATTCAAATATCCAAGTACGTAAACACCAAATCACTTCATACGTGAAAGATATCGAATAAATATTGTAAAAACTAACGTAACATTTACAACGATATCTTTTACTCGACGATGGCTTAGGATTAACCGATCGGTTTTGCACAGTTATAAATTGATAATTTGCACTAACAATAAAAGTAGATCCGTATTATCATCTCCATAGATTGTAAATCCGTAATTAAAGACAAAATCTAAAATTAACATTGTGTATTTAGGAACTAGCACCTGTACCAATTTGGATCCCGTTCATCTTCCTAGACCTTTCCAAGGATTTGGTGTGGTTATTTTTGATTTGATTGATTTATTATTTACATTATTATTTATCATCTGGTGGAAGTGTTCTGATTTTCCTATTTCTTTTTTTATAAAGAGCAAATTTATTAATTTATGTTTTGCAATCCCGGCATGGTTAATTAATAATTGAATAATAGTATAAAAATATTTTGTTTTTATCATTTTTGTTTCCACACTTATGTTTTCACACCAGATCCGACGTGTTGTGTATTGTCTAATGTTTATCCTTTGTGTGTGTCTTACCCTACCTGTTTGTCTAATTAAAAATAATTGCGTTTTTAATTATATCTATTTAATTAATTAACATATAAAATATCGGAACGCTCAAAAGCTTTCGAACAGTTTTGTTTGTCTTTTGCCAGATAAATATTTATTTAAATTACAATCATTATCAGGGACTCAAGTCATGATTGACGCCTACGTCGACGTAGACAATTTAATTAATTTCGTCTACCTTGTCTTGACAACAGATTTATTAACTGTCTAAACTTTACATTCTATTAAAAAAAGACAGGTTTCTTTCACGATCTGAGTTAACCGATTGCAATATTAGAAACAAAAGTTAATGTAACATAATCTTGCGGTTCAAAGGTAAAGTTAAAGAAAATGCGACCTCTCATTATAACAGAATAAGACAAAGCAAAACTGAATAAATAAAGTAGACAACCCACCTTGCTTCATATGCAAAAGCGCCTCAAAAGTTTGTTTGCATTAAAACACGAGCCGCTTAACTATTTTATTTATGTTGGAAACTTTGGAAGGGTTATATTGCGTTCTGGCATTTGTTTAATTGGACCTAGATACATATATATATACCTGACCTTCGCGCGTTCACCATTCAGCATGCACTCTTGTATCGTTCCGTATAGCTCCGTATAGTAATGTCTTGGTGCAACCTTGAAAATCTCACTTTTCCAAATTTCACATATCATTGTAACGTTGTCCTGTTAACATTTACATGAAAATCGTATAGTGGTGGTGTTGTTCTAATGCAAACGGGCTTCACTTGTTAATCAGTACTAAAAATATGTCAATTGATAATAACGATGATTAAAGCAAGTGTTAAAACGCAAGGTAACCAGCGTAGACCGCAACCGCGCGCAACCGGCCGCACCGGTTGCCGATCGGGGTGGGGTTGCACTGAGGGTTGTAGGTATCTGTGTAGTAATCTGTCCTGTCTTTCTGTGTCCCTGTGCCGCCGTGTGTCCGCCACTCCTAGCGAGTTCTGGGATTCCTTTACACCAGGGTAAGTGTCAGTCAGCCCGCCCTCCCCCCTCAGTGTTCAGTATATGTTCACCTATTCCCTTTTGTTGCGACTCCTGCATATGTGTGTACTGCCGCCGCCCGCCGCCTGCCCGCCAAGTAGCACGCGAACGGCGACAATAACGCTTTTCACTTTTCGTTTACTCCTTTGTCTGTATTGTATTCGTTTCATTCTCTATGTGTATGTAACATCTGTATGTCTGTCTTAAATGTGCTTTGTGGCTGAGATAAACTCCACATACTCTGTTGATTATTTGAACGTGGTTTGACGAGCGCTGTAAAAAAAATTAAAAAAATATAAATAGAATTATAGTACTCGTATATGTTTTTGTCACAACCACAACAGCTACTTTTGTAACATTTGTTCTCGTCTACTGTGCTTCTGTTATAGCTCACATATACTATGATAAAACTTTTATATACTAAAGAAACTTAGGAAAATCATATACGCTTTCACGCAAGACGTTAAAAACACATTTCGTTAGGTGTAGGGCTGTAATATAATTGTACGTATAGAGGCGCGTAATGTTTGTCATCTATCGAACAAATCAACGAACACGCAAAATTAGCTTCAAAAAACTTACCCTTTTATGTGTTCCCTACCCTTTGTCTGCGTCTATCATCTGTTAACCAACCCTTACCCTGCCCAAGCTCTTATATGTTTAGATCCTAAACCTGTATCTAATGAAAACACAAGTTGAGAAACTTCGAGCATTTCTCTGCGATATGATAGCAACTCGTCGACACTGTACATTACAACCATTGCTTCCATCTACCGGTCACAGAGTAAATACACTAGAATAATCAACGTTGAAATTGGTGCAACGTACTTTCCTCTAATTAATGTTATTAATTAATTATTTAATATGTTTCTGTTTCCAGAGTGTTTTTAGGAATATAAGTGTACATATGTTGTGTATGTAGTTAGAACAACTAAAATTGAGTCTCTAAATATAAATAAAAATGTATTAACTTTTAAAAGGTATCTAGTATGATTTATTATTTAAATTATAATTTATTTTTTGTTAGATTAGTTTTATAAGTCTTTTTAGTTCACGTTCATAATTGTATTACACTCCGGTGGAAAGTTAACTTGCATACATAAAAATATGTAACTCATAAATCTTATACCTTAAACCAATTCTAAAGCTTAAATTAGTTTAATTTTATGTCTCCAATCTTATAAAACTAAATATTTAAAATATAAGTTGTATATCAACTTATATTAATTTTCACAGTATCGTTTACTAAACATTTCCTAGCACATTTCTAATACATATACTATTTCAGTTGTATTACATATTTACATAAAGTTTTATTTAAAACACAATTTAAGAAATATTTCCAGCGAGCAAAATTGCAACGACTACTATGTAATAAAAAGACACGAAGGTCAGCTCAAGATGTGCTAGATTATGGTGGGTAACGAGATCTACTTAAGTAGATATATATTTTTATTTTTTAAGACCTGTATTAATTTACAATTTACATAAAAAAATATATTTATTAACCATACATTTAAGCGTTTAGTATTATATATAACCAACTAGGTGCATCAGTTTCATTAATGAATCTTTCAGTTCGCATAAATTAATTTCAAGTTTTGGATTTTTAATTTTAAAATTGACCAAATTACCTACATAAACATCTACTTTGTCGTTTCACCGTAAATTTATCGAAAATGCACTTTGGAAGCAAGCTAAATTCTAGAAATAATATACTTTTTTTAATATCAACGCTATAGATTCATTATAATTTGCACCAATTTCAAATGTCACGAGATGGTATTTAACGTACAAAATAAATGTAGCTCAAAAATCCTTTTATATGAAAAATATTGACTATGGTCTGTGTGGCAGCTGTTACATGCATTATTATACCTACATACCTATCTAGATAAATTTTCATTTACATACTAAATATTAATTATTTTAATTCATTAATAATTATTTCCAAACAAAAAGAACATATTATGAAAATGGAAATTTCAACTAGACGATTAGCTAATCCTGAAACGAGAATGTGCAATGCTAAAGACTTCTTATTTTATTTTTCAATTTTTATTTTCATACTTCACTTTCACAGATTTGATTGCAAGTTATGGCACGGTGACCTCAATCATTATTCTATTGAGGCAACGTGCTCGACGATATGATTCTCATACTGTGGCTATCGTGAAATTGATTTGAGAAGTTTGGAATGAATGTTTTGAATACTGTGAATGTCTGATGGTTAGCATTGAATTAGAGCTAACTTGGTATAATAATTTATATTTGAAATTAGTTATAACTTGTTCATAAATAACTTTTAAGTATTAAAATTACAATAATCGAAACATTCGTTAATTTATCGATTTATTTACAGAAAAACCTTATATTAAATGTATGCACTTTTAATGTTAGAGTTAGACACTAATAGTGACAATGTACAAACTAAGTTTTCCGTTTCCATTTTCTTTAGCCATCTACAGCTAAAAGTATCTGGCGTTCCCTCGAGTTATTCTTGTCTTTTTGCTGAAGCAAACTAAGTTCTAGTATTAATGGATACGACTCGTTTACTCGAGCTCTTCTCTTAATGGTCACAGATATCCAATTAATCTTTCTTTTACGTATTTTCTATGTGTGCACTTACTGTGACTTTCGTTTGCGCAACACAAATAGAATTACTATTAAGACATTTACTTTAGTTTTTAATTGTTGTTTTTTATATTATATTTTCAATTTATACATTTGCAAAATCATACATTTGTAAAAATATTGTACATTCATAAAAAGTGCAAAATCATACATTTAAAACGAAAAATGTACTAAGTATACAAATTTTACATAAACCAACTTATTATAATCAATTTTAAAGATAGCAATCAAAAGATATAACAATTACACCGTACAAAGTAATAAAAAACATGTATGTGAATCATATAGTCGTGCACGTTAAGTGCTCTGCGACTCGATTTGATAAGCGGTGTGATGTGCAGCCGAGTGTCGGTGATGCGGGGGCAGGTAGTGTCACCGCAGGGGCTCGGCATCATCGGCATCAGGGTCTCCGTGGACCGCGAGGCAAGATTTGGATTCACGCTTACGAGACAAGGCGGATGGTAAGTTGTTTTGGTAGAATTGGCTGATAATTCTAGAAAATGTGAAACGGAACTGACATGTATATAAAGATATAACAAAGCGGCGTTGAATTCCGCTAATCAACTCGCAATGCCTCCAATTCAGTGGAAAGTGGGGAGCTGAGTGTCTTAACACTAGATTTCCTCTGCCTACTCTGCTATATATAGGATACAGCATGAAACTAAAAAAAATAAAGAAATGCATATAGAAACGGAGTGATTAATGGACAATTTTTAAAATTTATTATTGGAATAAGTAAAATGTATGGGAAAACGAATATTTATTATAATAAAACAGCAAAAATAATGGCTATGAACACACAGTGTTAAGAAAGAAAATTCGTCGAAATTTTAAAAATTACATCTTCCATCCTTACTGCGAATATGTTCTTGAAAGCTTCAAAAAATATGTTAGTATACGAGTATGTAGGTACTTTATACAAAACATTAATAAAAACTATATTGAAAACACAAGTGTTCGCGAAGTCATAGTTTTGCTGCTGGAAAATAATTGCCGTGAACTAATTTATTTTGACGTAGTGTACCTACCCTACTTGAAAAATTTTCATATTTTGTTGGCAGTCCGGAAAATGAAAATGAATCTAAAAATTGAATTTATCATTTATTTCCTACTAATGGACTCTCGTAGAGCATTCAAATTGATGAATCTAGGTCAAGGTCCGCACTTACAGTGAACTGCCTTTCATCCAATCAAAATAATTTAATTGCTTCGGTATTGTCGATGCCAAGTGTGAAAACTGAATTTTATATTATTAAAACCGACAGCCAGCACTTGGGTGCCTTAAGTAGTGCTTAACTGGTAAATGATGTAGAGGTCGTGGTGACGCACTAGTGCCGTGTGACTGTTAATACGACGCTTGTGGGTTCCATTCCCATACGAGGAAAAGAAATAACCTAGTTATTAATATTTTCATTTATTCGCTCTGGTAGTAAGGTAAAGCGCGACGTAAAATTAACATAGAATGCCTCGAAAATTCAGTGCGAAGTAAAGAACGGAGTGTCTTAACTCTAGGTTTCCTTTGCCTAAAAATACACCTCACGAATTAGTGCAAACGAGTTGGAATAACAATTAATTGCACACAACTCAGTCCACCCTTAATTCAAAAGAAGACAGGCCAGGTGCTAGAACACGTGCCGTTTCTGTACAAAGCACTTATATGTTTTCGTACATACATTATAAACAATGAGGACACAGCTTGCGTTGAGCCCGTTAACCTTCTCTTTTTACACGCAAATTATAACTTTCAATGTTATTTTATTAACTTATTTAATTATGTTAATAATGTTTTTAATTTCCAACAATTATCATTTATAGATTTTAATATTAAACTAGTCGTCACTCGCAACTTTGCTTGCGTCAAGTTTAACCGAAAATCGGAAATCCTGACCTTTCCCGTTTCCGTAGGAATTTTGGCAAATTCTATATTAGGTAGAGAATCCTTTATTTTCCAAGTCCAGTAATTTCGGCTGTCATACAACTGACAGCTTAGTAGAGGTTTGTAATGTAACAAAACTTAAAAAACTCTAATTCACACAAAGTTTAAAAACATATATCTAATTAACAAGAGAAAGAACTTAAAATATAAAAATGCGCAGAATGCAGCCTTTTCACAAAATTCACCGATCCCAGGCAACCAAATCTAAAAATACATACGGTCTAAAACTTAATTGCACTTATTGTTATTAGTAACCTGTTTTGACTAGATTCAAATCTAGTTCCCAGGTTCCCTAAACCTTAATTCTTAAAAAGCTTCAACTATTAACGTTCGTTTAATTTAAACAATTAAACTCTCAGTCGTGCTACAGATTGGTTCAATAAATAACATATATAAATACCAAAATACAACAAATTCCACATTCCAACTTTCTCGTATCGCGTGCCTCACTACATTTAAAGTAAAAATCAACAATCATTACAAATATTTGATCTTAACAACCATCAACTATTATTAATTCTTCGTCACGGTCGTTAAAACTTCCTCACGCATAATCGAATTATACATAGAGCCTTTACGGCTTTTATGATAGAACTATACAATTTTCATGTTATTTAATATTAATATTTGTTTATCTTTCCTTTTTATGATGTTTAATAACTACCTTTGTGCTTGTTACTTAAGGGAAATTAACTATAATGTTTGCATTAAAAGGTCGTCGGTGTGGGGATGGCCATGAATATATTAGTTATTAATGTTAGTTTGTAAAGTATTACAAAGATGTTTTATATGAAAGAAACTATGAATTCGGCGGAAAGTCGGCTGAGTGTCTTAACACTAGGCTCTCCTTGTTTAGTCTGCTATATGCGGGATACAGAGTGAAGCTGAAAAAAAAAATTACTTTTTTCCTCGAAGTACTTGTGAGCTGCTTGAACAAGTTACATTTATTTCAATATATCTAAATTAAAATAAGCAAAACCATATAATTTATGTGTTAACATTATATTTATTATCCCTCAAAAAAATTATTATAACATTGGTAAAACTAAAATATTAAATTGTATTCCAAGTACTTTTTTTCGTATTACAAAAGACGAATAAATGTTATGAACTAGAAACGTACTGAAATACAATAAAAGATCATTGTTTAGCATTTTAGCATTCATAATGAAACTTATAATAAAATTAAAACAAAAGTAATAATAATTTCCTATAAACATAACCAGAGAGATTAATTAATATTGAAAATGTACCCATATCATATGAAAAGCTAAACTGAAGTATATAATATTTACATGCATAATAGATTTATTTCTAGAAATTATTAATTAAATAGATACTTATTATAAAATGAACGGCACTCAAGCACGATTCATTTAGAATTTTCATTTCCCTCAACAACTAACTATTAAAATTAAATAAAAACAATAGACAATAGATTTCATAAGTGTATTTATAAAATTAAAAGTATATTATTATTCTACAAAATGTCTATTAGTCTTTAATAGATTTTATTAGCTAGGCAATAAGTGAAATGTCATTTATTTTAATCTCTGTTTCGATATTCTAATCACGTGCACGCTTTATCCCGCACACAGCA
>FAPP01010645.1:0-12734 GCA_001485965.1 Heliconius ismenius | reverse complement strand
CCCCCGCCCCGCCGAGCTGCTGCTGCGGGTCGCCGCGCTGCTGCTGATGCTGCTCGTGCTGCTGCTGCTGCGTGCGAGGCGGAGGCGGTGAGTGTACTGCTGCTGCTGCATAATACACGTTACAACTGGTCGCAGTTGATAGTATACGCAATTGTGACGTTGCGGCTGCTGCTGCTCGGGAGGTTAAGGCGGCGGGTGAGGGCACAATACACATCAATACTGGTTAACACTGGTCTTGCTCGTGCTGCTGCTGCTACCTCAATAGATTGAATCGCATTTGTACTGAATAGTATGTATGTTAGAAAAAGATATCGTTATTCTTTATTTTCTTAATAAAAATAACTACATTATATGAATTATATGAATTGCTGCTCTGTTGATTTTGATTTAAATCTTTTCATTCTTTCATTTGAATAATTTCTTTGTGGTATTTTAACTGCAAGCGATAGTTTTTACCGCTGAAAAGTCTTAACTGAACTTCGAAATATTTCCTTACTTTACAAAAATATTTGTGGTGTATTTATAATATATTTCCTTACACAAGTAATTGTAGTTCATCTGTATTTTCAATAAAATCAACGTAACTACTTATCTAGATTAATAATAGACAGTTTTGTAAACAACATAATACCATGTTACCTTTACTGCCGCTCATTGTGGTGTTTAAAAATATAATACAATAGTACAAAAGAAAAATCTCGTAATAAAATATATATACTTATATTATAGTGTTCATATTAAAAGTTCTAAATTCTCTGATCTCTCAATAAGTCTAAAACCCCATGCAGATGCACTATGATAATGGACTTAAATTTCCCCAGCAAAAAAAATTGTCAGAGCACTTCCCCCAAGCTAAACAAATTATTTTTTTTTGTAAAAATCCTTTTGGAATTGTGTTAGTTCAAAATCATAGACAATATAAAATCATTATATTCAAATACATATGTAACAAGTACTTAGTTCTATAAAGATCATTTCTTTAAACTAAATACATATTACAATATCCAGATTTTATTAATATTCTCCATAAAGACTTAAAACGAGTTGAAGCCTTACATAAAAAAGGGAAAAAATATATTTACAAATGACAGTATATATAACTGGTAGAAATCAATATTAGTATGGTTAATCGAATTACCTTATTAGTCCCCTGTGCCTTTGAATTCAATTAAAATACATCCCATATATATTTTCAATTAATAAAAATATAATCAATTAATCAAAAATATTTTATTATATATTGAAAAGTTATGTAGGTTTAGCAGCAGCTCGAGTTAATTAGAGAGTTAATTCTTAGTAAATTTTTCAAAATTAAAAAATCTTACACTCATTCATTAACGTTATTACAAAACAACTGGAACGATTGAATGATTGATTTTTTATCTGTCGAAAATCGTTAGTAAATGAATGACCGAGGGATGTCCTTGACTGCTTTATTTGACAATTCCTAGAGACATATTGATTTGCTGGAAGTTTCGATTTCATTGCGTATAAAGTTAATTTGACAATAATAAGTTCTTTTGTTTATTTTGATTAAATATACTTGTACGACTGTAGCATATTTTTTACAGATTTTATAATCTGTGTTAATCTTAGTCGTATCGAAATATTGAGATACAATTCCTTACGTTAAAATGAAATGAAAAGACATTTATGTTAAGATTTTTTAATCTAAGGTACATACGAGCGATATGTATATTTTTTATATGTTACATTATTTTCTTTATTATATTTCAATCAATTGAGCCATAACTATAGCCTTCATATGGAGCCGAGATAAAAAATATCGAAAACTATATCGATTTTTTAATGATATTTTCCTGAAGCAGTACATACATACGCGTCACTAGCTCCCAAAATTACCTCTAATCGAGGAAAACTTAATTGTATTAAAGTAACTAACAAAAATAAGATATGTTCCCTCTAATACACATATAAATAATATTTTTATATAAAAATTTTAAAAATCGATTGAATATTAGATCTTGGTCGACTGAAAATCGATAAAAATAAACTTGAGACATATTTAATATTTATACATGTAACGTAAATAGTTTTATATTTTTGTGCAATAAATGGTTTTCAAAACTAACATTTTTTAAGTTTTTGTTATTTTTTTTTCTATATGTACGATCTTATATTTATATTGGAAGTTTTCTAAAAAGGCACATTTATAACAAGGAAAAGAGGAACACTACAAAAGTATACGTTCAAATATAATATTTTAAATAGGCATTTATACAACTTACTTAGTTGGCTACTAATTTCGATACATATTTCTCACGAGGTTTTTATTTATATATATTTTCTATAACACTATAGAGCGCAAACATGTATGAAATAAGACGTAGAAAATGACAATACATCCGCTGTGTATATTTATTTATAGAGCCCGATTTAATAAATGAATTGAGTTAGTCACAGCGTTAAAAATGAAATAATAACATATTTAAAGAAAATGGCAAATTTATTTTATCTGTCGATATTTTATAAACTTATAGTAACACGTGATCTAAAATATGTAGCTTTGCTTTGCTTTTTTTAAAATTTACAGTAAGTTTACGAAATTCTTCTGTATTTACATTTTTTTACAAAAGAAACAAAATAAGCATTATATCGTCACATGAACTTTATCATAAACTATTAGGCCTATTAATTAAAAATTCACGTTTGAACGAATTTAGTAAATATAAGACGGGGCGATCTGCATATCTGGCACGTTGAGTGTTGCCATAAACTTAATATTTTGAATGATGTGCAATAATTATTGCAATTTAACCCCTCATTTTAACTATTATGTGACAATAGCCTCGAGTTATGTATAACGTAGATAGTATAACGAATATTTATAAGAAAGAAACGTGATAGATTACTTTAGTACAAATATCGCACATTCTCAATTTATTTTTAATCTATAACATTTCGATATATAAACTAAATAATGCATTATTTACATCACTACAGCGTAATAATTTTTTTCTATTGTGTAATTTATGTTATCTGTGGTATTAGTTTATTCATTTTAATAATATTTTCCTGTATCACATTGAAATTGTTTTTAACATTAGTTATTAGGGAATAAAGGTTTTCTCATTGGCTTCTTTTAATTTTGTTATTTAAAATTTCTCAATTTTTCTTTCCATAAATACATATACTGAAATAAATAATATTAAGTTATTAATTGATAATTGTTATTTATTTTAGCTTATATATTATTTAGTGTAATTTATGAGATGTCCAGTTATTATATGGCCTTTATATTATAAAAGTATTTTCTACTTATTGTATGTGTTCTAAAAATAGTAAAAATACATTTTAAGATTATATTATAAGTATATTAGCGAAATAAACTTAATATTTTTTCAATGTTGGTAACACTAGTGGGTAAAGAAAGGCCTTTAAATAATTGAATAGATGTGTGATTTGTATCAGAATATATGATGTATCATTAACTTACTCTCCAATAAAATATTTTTACTTATTCTATATATAAAGCCTGACCTGAGCTTGGGCTGTATACTATTTTCATAACTAAATATATATTTTTTATGCTGTCGCAGCATAGCGATACACCTTCTGACTGTAAACGTGACAGTTGTGGGTGCGATTCCCATTCGGGAGAATAAATTATTTTTATTTCCTCGCTCTGGTAACAACGTGCTAAAGTGCAGTTTCCTGTTTCGCCACTTTTCCCGTAGTGTCTCGAAAATTTGGAATAGTGTCTTAGCACTAACCTCTGATCTATGTGAGTTACAGACGAAGGCTAAAAAAAATATTGTTAAGATATTCAATTAGTTTGATGGTGTTTGTAAATACTGTTATTTCAACTGTTTCTAAAATATATTTTTATTATAAACTATATTTGTAGTATCATTAGTAGGATCAGAGATGGGCATAAATATATCATATCTGTATAATTAAATTTTATTATTTTGTTGTTTAAATGACCTAAAATAATAACATTTATTATTTAATTTAAAATATTAAAACCGATTTAAATGTGTCCATCTCTGAAATAAACTATATACTTAATATGAGGCCTTTCTGAATTAAACATGTTTACAACAATTACTCATTTATTGGAAGTAAGTTTGATTGTCTAGAATTGTTGCTATGGAGGTTTTAAAGTTAGATTATTCATATTAAAAATGTTAACCTGCATAATGAACGACAAAGGAATAATTTTGTTAAGAATAAAATGCAAAATGTTTTTGAGAAAAGAGTTTTATTTCACTTTCCCTTATATAATAAATAAAATATGTTCTGTTCATCTATTTGTAACACATGAAATAAAATTCAAGTACTTCTTGAAATTTCCTTCCTCTCAAGAGCTTGTTCGCCTAATTAACCAATAAGTTCATATGGAAACATATTGGAATAATACAAATGTATAATATATTCGACATAGATTGAAAAGGACATATGGAGAAGATCATTTGGATGATTTCCAAGTAGGTGGTTGAAATCTTGGTGCATTTTTATATCAAAATATGTTATTAGAAAAAAAGTAGGCATTTTTAAATTTAAAAAAGTCTTAAGTGTTATTGAATTGCATGCATTCCATTAACAAACAACCCAACAACTATTGTCAAAAGGAATGGCATTATAGTTAACTTATTTTCTCATTTATCATCTCAAAACCTCATCCAAATTGAAATTAGAGTAACAAGAGAACTCATTCGCCAAATTATTCCGATGTTGAGGTTGGAATTCACATTGATTTACACTTAATAATTTTTCCACATGTTCCTTCATAATGGCCCCAGTACAAACTATTATTTTATCTTTAGCTAACAGTTTTATTGTTTTAGATGTCTTTGTAATACATTCTTCTGCGAGGAATGGAGGATCAGCGACGACTATGTTAAAGGAGTGTGTAAGTTCTGGCGGTAGTTTTTCGGGAGTGTTATAGTCGTAAAATATAAAATCAGTGCCATGCACTTCGAAGCGTCTGTCATATTCTAATAGGATAACTGTAACAAGAAAACAATTGAAGCTGTCATGGAAGAGGTTCACAAGTCTGTGACTAATATGTGGTTGTGGGTTCGATTTCCACATGGTGCTAAGAATTGTTATTTATTAATATTTTAACTTCTTCGCTCTGGTGCAAGGCAAAAGTGCTACACACAATGCTCAGGCGGAAAATGGAGAATGGAGTATCTTAATACTAGGTCCTGCCTACCATGGTATATGGGTAATATAGCATGAATCTGAGAAAAAACCAGTTTCAAGTTTTTACTACTTAGCAGGGTAGGTGAACTAAGTGTCAAAACATTCGCCATCCACCTTCTGGTTCAATTCAAAACATTGTGTGTTGAACAATCATATAGAAAGTTTCAGTTTTTTTTATTACATACCATTAGCTCTATTTCCAACTTGTCTCTTCAATGGAACAAAAAGAGTAGGACAGGATATAAGTGCAACTTTTCCTTTATCTGGTAGGCATTTGTCAATTACTTTCACTAAAGCCTGCACTGTTGCTTCATTATACCAAAATTGACTTAATTGCTGCAAAAGGATTAAATACTTTAAATTATTTTTAAAAAATGATTAAAACTACTCTCTAAATTAGCAGCTGCACGCTTTTTCTTACATTTCTCTCTCACCCAATTTTTCAAGATATTGAGGTGAATGTTGACAGTGACCTGTCTACCAGTGCAAATATATTAAAACATTAAAAAATATGTGGGAATCAAAACCACCACACTTACAATCAAACACTGTACTTACTTACTTAATTAACATTAATTAAAGTAGACTAACCCAGTTCTCTTCAAATAATATATTTTCATTTAATTGTTGTTTTGATTCTAATTTTTCTAAAATTTCCTGCCTTTTCTGTTGTTCCATATAAAACTCCTGTAAAGCAGCAAATGTTTCTGCTGACAGTGTTGGTGCATCATCATCTTCATCCATTGGAATACTTCAAAAATAAAAAATATATATTTATACTATATTTCAAATTCCTTTTTATTCTTGTAATCCACTTTTCTAGGCATTTCACTCAGCATTTATAGATTTTAACATTATTCTTTCACCTAAAGCAGGATGTAAAAAAAATATAAATTATCAGTAGTTTTTAGTTCCTAAATTTTATTGTGTGATAAGATGACAATATAAAATGTTTTGTTTTTAATGTTAAACTACACTACGTTAGAAACAACTGTTTGGTTTACTCTGTACCTAAGGCAGTTAAGTCTTCTAGTTTCTAGTTATCTGTGAAATTGTTAGTACCTAAATAAAAAATTAAAGAAATTTAAAAACATTTCTCACAGTAATTCGAATAATCGATAAAATTCAGGACATCTGGCAACGATGATTTAGCTGCTGCTTATGAATCTCGTGGGAAATGCGTTTGTAGTGGCATGTCCAAAAAAACTAAATTTATAATAAGTAATGTATATATCCAACAAACAAGTTTCTCTAGTTTAAGCACTTGATATAAACTTGAACTTACTTTGAAACTTTAGTTTAAAAAGTATTTGGTAATTTGAGACTATAGAAAATGTGACAGCCGAATGAAAAATAGGTTAGTTTTCTTTTAGCCAGCATGTAAGTGAATACACCGCTCCTTTTATAAAAAAATAATGTAATTACCAATTTCCTGACACATGATTATCGTACCTGAGTTTTCTCTACACAAAATAGGTAAGGAAATAAAATAATTTTTTAAATGTTTATAAAATATGGTGTGAAAATGTAAAAATTAAATAACAAATTTAGGATATAATATGACAATTATATATTAGCCGTCAACTTGACATTGACAGTGACATTGTGCTTATTTTTCCGACTTCATTTAATGGAGCTATTTAAATAGTTTTGTCGACTAATAAAACTAAATTTAAAAAATCAAACGTTTTTTATAAACTAATATGTAACACTAATAAACTATAACATACTAATTACTATTAAAACTTATATCCTATAATACAAAATTGATTGTAAAGATTGTTCTGAAATATCACATTTGTTTTACAGAACAAAAATGGAATACAATAACTTACAACTATTAAAACTACATGAACACCCACATTATTTAAAACCTTGCTGTGAACTAATAAATGACGAATGGCCTCGCAGTATAACTGCCCGGATGATGTCACTTGTTGCTTCTTGTGACAAATTACCAACAAGCTTAATATTAGTAAATGATCAAAAATCGATTCTGGGTCACGTTAAGCTCACACCTATACCAAGTATGCCGAATAGCTGTTTCATTGAAACAGTAGTTATTTTAAAATCTATGAGAGGAAAGAAATTAGGAACTCATTTAATGAAGGAAGTTGAAAAATATTGTAAAAATGTATTAAAATTGGAGATGGTGCATTTATCTACGAAAGGGCAGGAGAGTTTTTATGCTAAGTTGGGATATGAAGTATGTGCGCCCGTGTCTATTTATGGCAGTAGTGTTACTAATGACAATACATTGTATTCTATGATCAATTCCTTTATAAGAAATAATATAACTACAATTAATTCAATCTCTCCACCACCCCCACCACCGATGCCAGAACCCCAAGCTGTTAATAATAGTACTATTAAAACAAGCAAAACATTTATGTTTAAGTATTTAAGTGAATAAAAAATTATTACTGTGTGTATATCTTTTAATTATTTTTGAAATAGTTGATTTTGTACATGACTGTACCCGCCGTTTCCGAAACATAAGGTTGCCTCTCCCTAGCCCATAATAAAAGAAATTAAATAAAGAAAATTCGCAAAGAAAAAAAAAGTGAAATTATGAATGCGTTCTAGTAATATGCAATTGTTTTGACGCTCTAAGCGTTATGTAGCACTCAAGTGATATTTTTCCTAAATAAAGTTAGTAAAAAAAACATGTAGAAATTAATAGTTTACACGAAAAAAAGCATTTGAATTCTTTAGTTTTCAATTACATAGATAAAATCTTTCGCAACGTGTCAATAAACACCCCAATACCTATATTCTTTTCAATATAAAAAGAAATATCAAGATAATAATTCAAATAATTTATTTATTATTTAAAATTGTGCTTTATCTATAAATTCAAGCACACGTTGTCGTATCGCTTCCGCTTGTTCCTGGTCCCCTATTTTCTCCTCTGCTTCGATCCACTTCTTGTATAAAATCTTCATTTTCCTCGCAGGTAACTTCTGTGACGTCATACGTTCCATTACTTGTCTGAAAATAAAAATATATATTTACAAGATATTTTTGATGCCGCATTAAGTTTTTAGTTAGTAAGTATTACTTTTAACGCGGCTACAATTTTTTTTATTAATATAAGAAAAGTTGCATATTAAAAAATGATATTGCAGTCCGCTGTACTTAAACTTCAAAAAAGATATAAATGTTTCCTATGTTGAATTATAAAAAAAACTTGATTAGAATTTAAGTTCACATCCATCCCGTAGCCGATCGCACTGGACGTACTTTTTTCAAATATTATTTTAATGAATACTTAATAAGCCTTTTATATTTATTTCCTAATTGTAATATTACCAAAATAGTACCAGATCTCTAATTTTCAAACTTGCCACTATTTAACGATTAATTGTTCAAATAACCCTCTAGACCTTTCGACGTCTATCCCACTAAGCATCATCCACCCGCTGCGAGACTATGTTCCCCAAGCGACGCCAAATCCATATAACCCTCGAAACTTTAAAACCCCCTACACCCAACTAACGCCCAAAATCCCCTACACTCTCTACTCTACTCACCTAACCCTCTCTACGTCTCTCCCGCTGAGCAACATGTCCACATAGGCGCAGCACACGTCCACCCGTTGTGGGTAAATAGCGATCACTTGTTCAAATAGCGCTTCAGCCCGTTCACGGTCGCCATGAGATCGCTCGAGTTGAGCGAAACGGACTAGGAGAGTTACATCTGAAATGTATATTTAGAAATAATGTTATATGAAATAATAGTAGTACACAACAATATTGCGGCGTTGAGTTCCGCCACTCGAGATGCAGTATCCCAAAAATAGGGCGGTGCGTGGAGGTTCCAGGTGCCTACCCGGGTGATACAGCATGAAGTTAAAGTAAGTTTTTTATTTGATTTATTACGAAATCTCTATGCGGAATATAAAGTATTAGAGTTTTATAACCACTCGGAGGATGAATATCTAACTTAGATGATATCAATTTAAAGAACAATATGAAATTTAAAAAAATCATAACATAATACACGTGTTTGAGGCCGTTATGGCGTGGTATGGGTTCCCCTCCCACTCACGAAAACGAAATATTTAATATTTTCATTTTTCGCTCTGGTAACGCAAAGCGACAATGCGCGGCAATCAACAAGCCTCCAAAATTCAAATAAACAGGGTATCTTAACAGTAGGTTCTTAAGCTCTCCGTGCCTGCTATATGCAGATTACAGCGTTAAGTTTTAAAAAAAATAAGAAAATACTCACGTTCTTTCTTCTCCAAGACCCCAATACCCTTCTGCATCACATATCTCGCTTTGTCGACTAATTCTGCCTTGTAGCACATTTCTCCACATCTGATGTACATCTGCATACATATAAAGTATTAACATAATGTTAAAAAATTGACATAAATACATTTAGTCCTTAAAATTAATACACATGTATTCTAGGGGAGCAAGGCCCCCCGGGCCATGAAACCCACAACAGTCGCGTTTAAGTTTAAGAAGAAAAACAGCTATACCTCCAGCTGCCTCCTGTACTTTCTCATCATGAGGTCAACGAGGGTCACCAGCTCCTGGTGCTGGCTGGTGTCCACCAATATATCCAGGAGTTTGGAGTGGATCTGGTATGTATCGTTCATTTGGAGTGCGTCTTCTAAGGTTTTTTGTTGGGTTTCCTGTTGAAAATGTGTATTTACTTGCTTGTTTCATTTTCAATGAAAAATTATGTGCAAAACAACAGATTAATTAATTAAATATTTGGACGTACAAGTGTTTTTTATGACTTAATAAACAATTAATTACTTCATAAATAGTATAGCATATGTATACATATATAAATATTTTTAACGCATAAAAATATTAAAAAATGAATCGAACCTTGGTACCAAACCTATGTTCCAAGTTGAGTAGCGCGAGCCACACGTTCAGTTTCTCAGCTTCCTCCCTAAAGTTTATTGTGTTTAGAGCTTTGCGCCCTACAGCTCTTGCTTTTTCTATTTCAGTTGCCTATTAGATAAAAAATCATTTATTAATTCATTCATAAATTTTTGTATATCCATAAAAAATAATTAATGCTTCTGATGCAAATATGTGTTAGACAAAATAGAAATTCTACAATATATATAATATTGTAGAATTTCTATTTTGTATATATATCTAAATTTCAATTGAAAACCTTTTGGTATATAACTAAAATACTTCATATAGTGAATTAGTTCAAACAATATTTCTTTTTTAATATTACAAAAGAAACTATTATTATATAAAGATAATAAATCGATAATTCTTAAAAACAAATAAAAATACTCACTTGCAAATAAAAAGCCATATACGCGATCCACAATTCACTACAATTTGGCTCTGAGAGCAATGCCCTCTCAAACTGATCGGTGGAGCGAGGGGCGCTCTCGCTCTCAATCGCCCTCTTCTCTAAGGCCCTTATTCTCTCTTCTTCTTCTCTCGCTTTCGCTGCTTTCTCTGCTACGGTTAGCTTTTTTCGCTTCTTTTTTGGTTTTTCTTCAGCCTGTATATGGTAAATTTTTAAGTCAATAAATAATAATTAAACAACGTAAATCTATGCCTGCTGAGGCAAATACAGATATTTAACACTTCAGGATAATTTCTGTATTATTTTAAAAATTATATAATTTTCTAAAAAAAGAATTGTGAATAGAAGTGAATAACTACTTATATCTACTTAATAGAATATAATCAAATAATTTAACTAAAATAAAATTCGTTTTCATGACGATAAATTTGCAACATTAATGGATAAAAATTTGTAGGCAGTATTGTTTGTTACAAAATTGATGCTATAACAATTTTTCGATCGGATAAATGGCGATCAACATTAATATAAATAGTAGAATCCTATGGCACCCATAGCTCCAGCCGTTGGTAGTCGACTACCAGAGGAGCACCAATAAAACCGGAGGCCTGGTTATTAATTTCAAACAGGCAATGGAGGTTGGATTTAATATTGAAAAAGATATTTTGTTGCAAAAATTACCTCCTCCTCACTACTGCTTGATTCCTCATCCTTCGTATTACTATCCAATGTTTCTTCATTTAAGCTCCAAAAGTCCTTAACACTTGGTATTTCGATAACTGGCTTCGAAATATCCACAATTTTCACATTCTTTATTTTCTGTAGTTCTTCTTCCATTTCTTTATTGTCATCTTCATTGATGATTTTTTTATTTTTATCTTTTTTTTTACTTTTTTCTTTTTGTTTCGTACTTGGATCCAATTTTTCAATAATGCTCTTGGATACTACTAAATCTTTTTTCGTTTTCGCATCTTTGCTTGATTCTACATCAAATTCTTTTATTTTATTTTGTACAATTGTTAGCGTCTCCATTAGTTTCTTTATTCTTTCTTCAATTAGTAACTTCTCCATATTCATAGCTGTGTGATATTTCTTATTTTTCGCATCTAATCCTTTTTTTTCTATCACTTCTATTTTATTCTCTATTCGTTTTATTCTGCTTGCCTTTGCTTTGATAGCTTTGAGCAGTGACACAACTCTCTTTTTATAATTTTTTGCTGTGATACAATCACGTAAGTCAATTAAATTTAAATCTTGAGGTGTTAATATTTGGTCACTGTCTTCGTAAATATCGGTTTCGATGGCGTCACTATCTTCTGACATTTCCTTTATTTTCTGTTCTTCTACTTCACTTTGGTTTAATATATTTTTCTTTTTATTTACCTTCAAATCATTTGGTTCATCATCATCTTCAATATCACCTTCAATTGAATTGTTTTGTTTCTTTTTCTTATCTTTTTTCTTTTTTTGCTTTTTACTCGATTCTTCTACAACTTCAGTGTCTACACTTTTAAATAAATTCTCCTTAATTTTCTTTTGTTTCTTGTTATTTTCAATAAGTTTTGATTCATCAATATCCATTTCAGTTTGATCATTTGCATTTTTCTTTTTCTTTTTTAGCTTTTGAGTATGCGCTTCCTCTACATTTTCTTTAGCTTCGCTTTCTTTCTCTACTTCGATCTCTTCGTTTTCAGATGTTTTCCTTTTGTTTTTCTTTTGTTTCTTGTTATCTTTGCTTGGTTCTGATTCATTTACGTCCATTTTCGTTTCTTTATCTGTCTTATTATCTTTGTTATTCTTTTTCTCTACTTTTTCTTGTCTTTGTTTCTTCGGAGGAGGTTCTAATTCTTTTTCTTTGCCGTTTCTTTTAATAGGTTGTTTCTTTTTATCCTGTAACAGTGTTATATTTTATTATCTTCTTGTTTTTAAAATTTATTACAAAATCAAATATGTTTTTGTTGAAACTTACGTTTGGAATGAATGGCTTATTAGTGAGACTGCCGGACATCTTTTTGGTTTCAACGTTTACTGACATTACAGTACATTTGACCTGCATAATAAGAGTTATATGTAAAGCAACAAATTCATAAAATTTAGACGTGCCCTTTTCACACAATATAATAATAACATCGGTAGATATTGATATTAACTATTTTATTAATTAAAAGTATTTGTTAAGTTGTTTGATTTATCAGCTTCACGCTGTATCACGCACACAGCAGGGTAGGCAGAGGGAACCTCGAATAAATATTTCCTTTCCTCGA
>FAPP01010627.1:0-10990 GCA_001485965.1 Heliconius ismenius | reverse complement strand
AAAATATACATATATGTATTGTCTCTCATTCAGTATTTTGAGGAAATAGTCTAGCAATGTTTTTTTTTCGAAATAACTCTTCTGCACTATAATAATAATTTCTATTTAAATGACAATATAAAATTTAGTTAAATACTGTTTATTTTAATTAAATATTTTATTGTGTACTCTTCTTAAAATTATAATTATTAAAAATTAAATTATAAATAAGCGATTTTTATTGCCGATCAAGTTTCGCGTTCATCGCTCTACTTTCTTCCGCAAAAACTTCCATAAGCATCAATCAATCTAGCTATCTTCTAACCTTACCTTACTTCTACGAAGTACATTCACTATTATTACTATCCTAATTTAAAACAAAATTACTGTTATAAATATTAATATTCAATTTGTTTCAAAAGAAAAAATAAATGAATGTTAAGCTCTCTTTGGTAAATAAATTTAAATAGTATTAAGATCAGATGTCAAAAATGTACTTTGAAAACAAAAAACAAAATACATTATGGAGATTAAAAAAACACTCATGTAGAGTCATAAGAAATTAAATAACAAAAAACTATTAACTTCATACGTATATAATGTTCAATACTCACGTTGGTCGGCGGCTTCATGGTGCACAGTCGTCTTATAAAGCAGAGCATACACAAATGATGAATAAATTGCTGATTTTCCGGATTTAATGAGATTTGGCCGCGAAGCACTTGCCACGAGGAGTGAGGCCGCGACACGTCTAATCAGTGCGGCGGTCCGGCGAGCACTGTCAGCCAGACTGTCAGTCAATGCCGGTTGCCGCTGTAACCGTATTCTTACAACTGAACTTAGTGTGTCATAACTCAAAAGGCATACAGACATCGTGTCTCTATATTAGGAAAATTATTATTTTTTTTTAATTTCGCTAATTAAAGCTGAGAATTGATTCAGTATAATTAAAAATAATTAAGATTTAGCCAACTCTGGCTAATCTAGTAAGTCATTATAAAAAATAAAACTAGAAATAAAATAACAACATTTTAAAATATAAAAAGTATTTTTTTTATATATTTTACCTGTTATGTAGTAGTTTGCAATGGTTTTTACCGGGAAATTTTCTTACTACGTTAAATCCTTATATATGGAATGTTTCATGTCTGGTGGGATGAGGCAGGGAAGCGTGCGGTTGTAGGTTCGATGACCACTCGAGTCAATTTTAATTATATATATATTAATTACTTCGCTTTGGTATCTGAATTTGGCGGAAAGAGGGGAACGGAGTGTCTTAACACTACGCTCTCTCTGGCTATCGTGTTGCCAAAAAAAATTATCTTAGTTCTGATAAATTAGTGTAAGATTCAATAGTACACGATGACGATTACATTTCAGCCAGTGTCGTTACATTTGCAGTCATAATTGGCAGGTGATATTTAATGACGCAATATTTTTGCGTATTGCATTACGTCTATAGATGCAACACACGTTGACGTTATTTCAATAGAAATTTTCTGCTTCAAATTTATTTTATAAGATTCAATAAACTCATACTACCTAATAAACAAACAAAAGAGGTACAAAAAAGTAATATTACATATTCCTTTATGTTGTTTAATATGTACCCTCAAGTAATGACGTAATACGCAGCAAGACCGGATCGATCGAGAGCTTTTACAAGTTTCGTTTAAAAAAGTGCAAAGCACGATTTTTTTACTTTGAACGTTGACATTAACATTTTTTTATAACTGTACGTGTAATTAGGATTTTGTTTTACTTAATTAGTGTTTAATTTATACAACGACAATGACTTTAAATAAAATAACCAATTTAATTTGCCCACTTAGTGGAACATACAAAACTAATGCAAGTAAGCGCACCTTTATCTACTTAACGATTATTTTACAGGTTTTCGATGCCAAATAAAATAAAAATTTGGGCCGAAGCGTGTGATTGCAACGTGACGTATGTGGATTCGATCCCCACTCGGGAAAATAAATAATTATTTATTAATATTTATATTTCTTCGCTCGCATTCTAAAATTTGGCGAGAGATGAAATAAATACATAAAATATGACATATCCTCTTAAAGTGTTTAATACTAGTTGCTTAATAAGTACTGAATAGTAATTTAAAAAAAACGAACAATGCTCTAAATCTTCATTGTATTTAAGTGTTTCACGATATCACGACACGGACGTGCATACAAAATACAAAATAAAACACACCAATTTGAAACAATGTGTTTATTTATAATAATTAAGTAAATTAGGAATCATCTTACAATCGCATTCTATAATTTGGCGAAAGATGAAATAAATACATAAAATGTGACATATCCTCTTAATGTGTTTAATACTAGTTGCTTAATAAGTACTGAATAGTAATTTAAAAAAAACGAACAATGTTGTAAATCTTCATTGTATTTAAGTGTTTCACGATATCACGACACGGACGTGCATACTTATTATATATATACTTTATTTTGTATTTAATAAAACACACCAATTTGAAACAATCTGTTTATTTATAATAATTAAGTAAATTAGGAATCATCTTACAATATAAACACTACTGTTCAAAAGTCAGTCACTAGGTTTGATAAAATTTTAATAGTAATAAATCTATATATAGTAGAAACTTTGAGTAGAATATACAACAGGTTGAGCTGCATTAAACATTTACTAGAAATTTGTACTGACAACCGTCACGTTGAAACAGTAGTGCAGAATATAAGTATATAAGTACACAGACAGATATACTAAGGAATCACATTAATAATTTCTTTAGTATACTACATAAATAATTTACGAATATATCACTTCTACATTAAAATGGATACAAATATTATTCTTACAACCTCCTTCATATATAAAATACAATAAAGATATGTATAGATTTATTTTTCACTAATGAATCGTTATAAAGTGTAACTTTTACATCCATATGTTTAATAATGTAGGCTGCTTTTTAATATATTTACTTACTAGATATTATTGTGCATTAATTAATATAGAACTGTATATTACGCGAAAGTGATCTTTATTTAGTATGGCTTTGTGCTGTATGAAACAATTACAATTTATAAAGACCTCATTTTGTATTTAAAATATTTAGGTGTGAATGCTATAAAGCTGCAGAAAGAAGTAGCGTTGCCATATGTAATTAAAAAAATCATATTTATAAGCACAATTTTTTTAATAGATCATAAATTTTAAAGATTCATTTTTGTATAATAAGTTAATAACAAAATAAATCATTGGAATTTTGTTGAAAATAAAAATATAACGATTTCAGAGGCAAGATCAAAGAAAAAATGACAAGGCTACTTTAAAAAAAGTGAAATATTCATTTAAATATTATATATACACATATATCAATAATAAAACATATGGAACTTCCTTCTTTCCTTCTAATTAAAACTTAAGTCGTATATACAATGAATCTTACATTTTTATAAATAGGAATGATTTTAAATGTATAGCTAATGATTTAAATTCAACAATACACATTTATATACGAAACTATATTTTATACGTTTCACAGGAAATTTACTTCAAGGCAAGACTAACAAGAGGCACTCGTGAAGGATACTACTTTTAAGACTAAATCACTGTTATCAGGAGAAAACCATTGAAAATTATATTTATTTCTTTTGTTTTACACTGTATCCTGGATAGAGCAGGGTAGGCAGATGGAATTTAATATGTTTGACGGAACTCAACTCCGCGCTTGCCTATTTACCAGAGCGAGGAAAATAAAAAAAAATAATAATTCATTCCCCCGAATTGAGAATAAAACCTACAATCGCCGCGTTTACAGTAAGGCGCTATACGGCTAATTTTATTCTCAATGGTTAACTTCTGTACAATTTTGTTCACAAAGATTTTGGTTTAAGGAATCGACCAAACTAATTAATTTATTAATACCTAAAAGATAAACATCAAACATAAAAGATTTAATATATGGTGCATGATTGATTATGAATTTTCGAAATGCAACTGGGGTTCTCTTTTTTTTATTAAAGTACTCTTTTTAAAAAAGGATGTGAAATTTAAAACTTTCACTTTTAGATTTTTTTTATAGAAAAGTTAATATTGCATAAAAATGTTATTTCATTTTTCTACACTCGTTTTTACGATAAAATTCTTATAATAAAAAAATATCGTTCTAATATAAATGAGTAATAACAATTATGATTTTGATATAATATTTTTTTTTTCAAATATGAAATATATCACAAAATGCCTGTAAAAATGCTTCCGTTAAATAATACTGTAAGAAACAAAAAACAACCAGAATATTTTGTGCTTAGATATCTATAAGGCCATTTTATATTGCTTTGCTTTTTCCGCGTCTCTACTTATATTTTGCGACACACGAAGTGAGTCGAGAGGAAAGTGAAGATGAGGGTTAATGCGCATTCCGAAGGTTCCTTAACCCTTAACCTACATGTTGTATCGCAAGTCCTAGGCACTGCTCTGAGCTCCTCACTTTGCAATTACCCTCACATCGCAACTACCACACGGCGAATACAAGGAATGCTAAATACTTTCTTTTCCTATACATTTAAGTACTTTTTAAGTACCTGTTGAATAACTCTACAATAGTCTATTCTATACTAGTGACTATGATATGGACGAATGAATTACTAATGGATGGGGATTAATAATTACGATAAATATGTTTCAAAAAGCTTATTTACATAAATATATTTGTAAAGTCTAATGGAATGTTTAGCTGCTGTTATAAGATTAACACAGACAATGAACACTGGATTTTAAGGGTGGCTACATACATTGGAAGGTTTATAGTTTACATAAGGGACTTACAAGCAATATAATTATGTAAATTAACATAACTTGTATATAAGATAAAAAGTGAAACATAGACAAATTGGCACACATAGAGTATTCAGCAGTAAACAAATATACAAATAAGAAAGACACATTTCAACAGATTAAAAATGATAGCGAAGATTAACATTAAACATACACAATGACGATATTTATTTGATTTGTAAGTGATACAAAAATGTATGTATTTTTTTTAATTGTATGTATATTGTAAAATTATAGTATAAAAGTTATATTAAAAACTACATCATATATTGTTTACGCCAAAGTTAGGCCATTATTTACCAGCTGCCTTTGTATACTGTGTACATATTATAATTAAAAAAAAAAACAAAAATAGCTGAAATGTACACAACCATAGAAAATCCATGGCCCCCTCATACTATTCAACTATCAGCTGCTTCAAAACAAATGGCATGTAAGCAAATATTGAAAAGTATGATTTACAACATAGGTTAAAGGAAAAATAACGATAATAACGATTCTTTAACTTATTTCTCAATATTTACTCAAGACCAATTAATTACTAATATTTATCAGCGTAATCTCTAACATATTGAAGTTTTTTTAAATTTTGAAAATTAAAATTATTAACCAAGTAACAAGAGTTTTTTTTTTAATTAATAAATTTTGAGTGTATGTGTATTTTGAAAGTATCCATGTTCAAAATCAAACACAGAAATATTATATCGATAAAAGTTACTTGCAATTATATTGTAGATTGAATAAGATTGTGATCTGAAACTTTTTATTATGCTTGCAAAAAGTCAAAGATCCAATAAAATTGCATAGAAATTGCCAAATTATTTTAATAGAAATAATTGCATTTCAATTTTGTATAAAATTTTGAATCGGTTTTTAATGGCAAGAAAAAAACGCAAATATTTCAGGATTTCAGCTTCAAATGTTTAACAAATAAAAATGACATAAATATAATAAACCTTTTACAATATATATAAAACATTAGCAACCATATGTTTATGTACATAACCATTGAGCTCTTACAAACTATCACACATCCGTAGGGAATTGGCAAGCCCTTGCTTCGGGAGCAAAAATGGCAATATTCATTCCACTAAACTATAAAAATTTCTATATATTTGCGAAAAATCGATAAAAAATATTCCAAAATAATGACGCCGAATGTAAAAAAGAATTAAAGGTAAAAATTGATTCGCAAATATATTTTTCACAATTTACAATAGACGGTCCAGAATAAATATATCTATTTGGAATGACGATCAGACTACATTGTTATACTAGTGATGTGCCTACATTATAACACAACACCGGTGAGACTTTGTGTCACCGACCACATCACTAGTGTGCCCCGAGAACCTCGGAACTGTTGTATTAGTATTTACTGTTGGACTTATCTGTCTTTGTGTTTCTTGTTTCGGAACTTCCGGTATAGAATTCAAGCTGTGATTTGTCGTTGAATTGAGACTGCCCTCGACTGGACTTCCGTTCGTCCTTATCTGTGCTCTCTGTTTCTTCAAGTCTGCCAACGTTCCTGTAATATTTGTCATAAACATTAGATTAGTGACTAATTTCTGCTTGTTGCTTCGTTTGGTGACTTCCATCGTGCACGGTTTCACATGCTAATATTATATTATCGCAATTTTATGTGCATTTCTAAATAGCTCCGACTTTGAGCGAATATAAGACGCTACTGGCAACTTAATGGACTTGTTTGTAAAAAAACAGTGGAATTATAAATATAGTCTTACGAGATGAGCGTAACTGTGCAGGAATGTGGTGTTTCTTAATTGGCGTACTTTCACGTGCATACACTATATATTACTATACACAAGAGCAATACTACGTTTTACGAAAGTATAATAGCAACGCCAAATATACTGGTTACGTCACTGGTGGTAATTTGTTATTTTTTTTATACATATACGATTTCTTTGGTGTTAAATTTTACTTTCTATAACATAAAGAAATGGAAAAATTAACAGACAGACAGTGTACAGTGAAAGACAAGATTATATCAAAAGATTCATGCAAGTCTAACTAAAAAAAAAAACAAAACATTCACGATACCAATGCATCCCAGCTCTACAAGTAAAATCTAGTTATTATATTAAAGTTTTGTAATCATATATTAATAATATCAAAAATAGATACTAATGTTCAAAAACCATAAAATGACCTCAAAATGAAATGTGCAGTTAGTTTAATTTGTATTGCGTTTTAGAATATATACAAAATGTTCATATAGTATAAATAATAACCAGATTATTAATAATATGACAAAAAAACATAACACAAGAAACACAACTAGCGCTAGAGCTCTACCATAACCGTTATAACCGCTTGCCTCAATATGCATCCTCGTTCCTTACGGCTCTTCCACTTCCACAAACTTCAATATAAACCATCACTGTGCTATTACCGAGTAAATTGTTAAACTGTGCCTTACATGTTATGTTATGGTGCTTTAAGTGAAATGGAGATTTCAAAGGATGCATATAATTACCTGCGTTAATCATGACGGTGACATGAACATTGATTTTACCATTATTGTCTGTGGTGTATGTGGTTCCGCTCTCCGCGATCGCGATTGGGTTTTGGTTCATAACAATCTCTTTCATACCGTCTATTGCGTCTTCGGTTTTGAATGCTTCGTTATCTTGACCTTCTGGTGCTTTTCTCACGCCGTTGGGCAGTCTGTCGAAGTGCTTCGTTTCATTGGTAGTCTCGTGGACGGAGCCGGGGGAGTAGTGCGAGGCGGCGTTCACTCCGAACAGAGGGTTTGTTATTTTAGGTTGGTTGTACGTTATATTTTCATTTGAATCTATGGTATCGCCATTTCTATGAGCGCCTTTTTGGTTGTAAGGATGCTTGGGCACCGTGTAATCCATGTTTCCGGACTCGTAGCTTTGGTTTGACGCTGTCGAACTAATTGATAGGCGCGTATGCGATAAATCAGCGGATATGTTAGTGGAATTCTGATCATTTTCTACTCCGTTCGTCAGCCCCTGAAATAAGTAAAAATTCCTGCTAAATACATTATGTACCTATTACGTATATGTAATAATATCTAAAATGCACAAAAAATATTGTAATGAAAAAAATCTAAATAATTATTGTCAAAACAATTCAAGTAGAATTGAATGCCTCAAAATTGTCTTTTATAGAAAAATACAGTTTTGAAGCTGTTAATGTTTGTTTATGAATGTTTTTATTACATTCCCTTGTGGACCAGCATAATAAAAAAAACCATTTAATTGTACGTCCTGTCAAGGCAATGAAAACACATCGTTTTTTAGGGGCGTACCTCAAACGAATAAATAGCTTATATCAAATATTCACGTTTATTGTCCCTTGGAGCACAGAAAAAAATCAAACTTCTAAGTCAACGCAATCAAAAGATACGAGCATTGTGCATCGTTTTTGCTGCATTTTCTCTGAAATTCACCGCGTAATCAAAACCTATAATAGTGTTATGAAATTTGGAATGGACTGAGAATTTACAATACAGATAAAGGAAAAATTATTATAATTGCAGTGCAAACGCCTGCAAACTTAAGTGTCAACTACTGTACTACTGTGTACTGTACTTCCCGTTAATCTACAATCCAGAAGTTGGTTCGGAACCCTCGGTGGGCGAGTCCGACTCGCACTTGACGATCTTTTTTCCTATATGTAAGTTTATATGCATATAATATTTCAAATTACTTCCTACTACATATCTTCTAATATTCTATCTATCCAATAACTTATGTCCAAAATAATACATTTCCTAAATTTGAAATCACTGCGTTAGTCGGCACGCTTTGTGTTGCCACTCCATATCTCTAGATATGCTCTGTATATTTTATTGCTTTTAGCATTTAATAATATTATTAAGGTCGATTATATGTTTCACCATAGAAAAAAGGTCGCTGTAATTCAACTAGTTAAATAATTCAAAATTATATTAACCGGTGTGGTATTTATAAAGAGGAATATTATATAAAATGTATACATATCAGTAGTATTTGATCTTCATATTATGTTTACTTTATTTGCGGAACAAGCAAAGTGTCTTATCTCATTTTTTTCTCTTTTCTTTCTCATTTATTTCAAACTCACAATTTTTAAACAAACATCTTAAATAGTTTAATTTTAAAAAGTAATTTACGAAACAAATTAACGGTAAATATTAAGTTTATTGTAAGTATAACAAGGTCGGTCGGCTAAAAACTTCTGTGTAATACAATCACCTAGCCGCAAAAATATAGGCGTGTACCTAATCTTACTGTATGAGTAAGCCTGCTTACGCCTGTTTAGTTCACATAGTACTTGTTATATTTCTATAACTTTTTAAAGACCTACATACCATTTAATGTATATTTAGTTAAAATAAAACTTCTATATCGCCAAATAGACTACACAAATATAAACAAGAATTATGTAAGGCATAAATAAAGAATTAACAGTTTTGAACTTAACATCCATATAAGTTGCAGTAGAATTGAGAAGCCCATTCTTTTCTTGGTTAACTTAACCTAACGCCTTACACCTAGCGGAGTAGTCAGAGAGAATGGAGCGCCAAACGCTACTTTTACTTATATACTTTTATATATAATTTTTCTTGGTTACAACAACTAATTTACGTATAGATGAAATTGCAATAGGCGAGAGCCAAACAGAGAAATTATAACGAATGTAAAGTTTTATTAGCGGAATAAGAACGGGGTGTTATTTACGTAGGAGCGATGGTATGTGGGAAATGAGATTTTAAATACTACTAAGTTGAAATTTTTATGTAATTAAACCTTGTGTATTCAAGAATTAATAAAACGGTATCAAAATGCTATAGTCGATATAATTATCAAGTAATTTCATAATTTTCTAACTTCTATAAATAAATATTTTTAGAAAGAGAGATATAAAAAAAGAATTGAATCACACACAAAAATATATTCGAATTTAACTAATATTTGCTAAAATGTATTAAAAATATTACATCACACAAACAAACGTACCCGATATCGAAGACCTAGCACCGGCGGGTCCTTGCGCATGCGGTGCAAGTTGTCATTAGTCAAAAACATTATATCTAGCGACATTTTCATAAATCAAAGGCACAATCCCATAAACATGTCCACAAAACTAATAATCACCAACAATAGAAATTTACTGAAAATTCACAAATGGTAAAATTTTTCTACATCGTAATGCATTATCATGAAGAGATCTTGGCGGTAGACTGCGTGCGCGGGAGACCCGCACAGACTGCGCGTGCTCTCTCGGTGCGTGAACCCGTCGTCCGCGACGAGGGAAATCGCGGGAAAACTCTAATACGTGAAGTGTCGTCGATGAGTGCGTGCAACGAATGCCTGTCGTGTTTACTTCAGCTAAATCATTCTAATTGCCATCACCGTCAAATTTCAAATTAATCTTTGCATAAAATCATCTTCATTATGTGTTGACAGATGCTTGTTCACCATATTTTTTCTTGTATTTTAATTATTTTGTACATTTATTTTCAATCGTTGGTGACAATATGTTGAATATGAACACATGCATGTCCGTCAAGGTCTTAGATAGGGATTGCGCTAGTAGCAATTAACTGTGCTATTCAGGTCGCTGTCGTGACCCAGCTGCGAAGTACAATATAAGAACTGTTTGGTGTTTTTTCTTTAGGAACCTAAAAATATAATGAAAACTAATTTATGCAATATATACGTGTGTAACGTATATGTGTGTACGATATGTTAGAATAATACTTAAGTAGTTCTTGCACAAAAAGCATGTGTATATAACATTTAAAAAAATAAGAATACATAATATATGTAGGTGAATGTAACTTTTATTGGGAGAAGTTTACGACCCTAAAATCTAAAATTTCCGTTTCCGTTGGAATTTCGAGAACTCATTTTTAAGGCTTTTCACTAAGAAGGAGGAACTGTCAGCCATTCAGTATACTTACCTTACCATACCTACATAATTCATTGTCTCATATAAAAATGTTACATAGAATAAATAGTACATTGTAATAGTATTACAACGGATATGAACCAATCAAGCAATATGATAGATGTAAGGTGGATGTAATACTTGCATAACCTAGCGGATCTTAATATAATCAAGAGAGCGAAGATAACAAATGTTTAATTATATTATTAATATCAGTATAGGCTAGGCTAGGCTAGGTATATGTTTGTGGAAGATA
>FAPP01010590.1:378-12075 GCA_001485965.1 Heliconius ismenius | reverse complement strand
ACAGCGTGAAGCTGATTTAATTCGATTTTTTTAATGAATATCATAGGTACTAATTATAACGAACTTACTAAAGCAATATAATTTTTTCATTGGAATGAGTAATAAAATATCCTTCAATTTAACAATGCCCTAGACATAGTTTAAAATTATTAATCTGTGGAAGCAGAATCACACCAGAGCTAATATTAATAAAAACATATCTTAAATATTATTATGATTTGTACATTCCTTTCATCTTGATTATTTTATTTATATAAAAAGTACTACCTATATTTAAGTTACAGTGTTTATCTCTCGTTAAGATTTCTTGCGTATACCTACTCTTTCATTAAAATCAAGAATATAAAGCATTTGAAACAGCAGAAAACACGCTGGATCGAAATCGTCCTAAATACTTTTAAAATAATAGTTGAGTTGTCATATAAGTATGAGACATTTCAATTAGAAGATCAGATAGCAATAAAAACACGTGAAAGTTAATTGGGCGCGGTTTTCCAGTGTGTCACTTCACTGCGGCGCCATGGACCAGACGGAGTCTTAATAGCACCGCTATGTATAGACCTATCATTAAGCTCTCGTAAGACGTCAAGAAATCAATAAATATTTAATTGACCGTATCCATAACAACTTCACTCATACGGCTATAACATATTGAGTTAAAATTTTTACAATTTAAGTTATTTCTTATAGGTAAGTATCTAAGTCTCTTTCCGTTATATTAATTTAACTAAAATTCAAAATTGAAAGAGCTAACTGTTACTAAAAATGGCTTAACAAATCTATACTATCGTATATCCAATATAAAAATTATGCTATCTTTATTACTTCTATAAATGTTTTGCTCTTCATAACGCTACTGAATTATCTGTAGACACTATATATTATTTAATAAATATTTTTATGTAATAAAACAGTAATAAATATCGTAGTAAGAAATGATGAATGGGGATGAAAAAGCACAAAAATAATATGAATCTGTAACTTCAATTTCAAAATTTTGCTTCTAATTTTCAAACATGACGGATAATAAATAAAAGAAGTATGAAAATGGTCTAAAATAGTCCGTGCAAACGAAGTTGAGTCTGGCCACACTGCGCCTATTATACAAAAGCATGCGGACCTAGGCTCAAGCTTATTCGGCCTTTGAGCAAATCCACTAGAAAATCCTTCTTCTATGCAAATTTTCTAAATTGGTAACGTCGTGGCGCAGCGGCAAAAGTGTGACTGTAACGCGGCGGTTGTGGACTTTAAAACGTGAAGCTGAATAATAGGAAAAAATCTATTTTTTGTAAATTTCATGTTTAATATTGAAGACTATGCAAAAAAAAGAATACTCATTAGTAAAGGCACTAACTTAACATGTTAAGAAATATATCATACTCAACATGACAATAATATTCAGTCAATAAAAATTATATCATTAAATTTGCTTCAGTTTTTGTACGTACGTCTTGTTAAAAATAAATAGAGATGATTGCTATTTACTTTGCCTGCTTTTATGTGAACTACGATTACAAAAAGTATAAATCAGTTTAATTTAATCATAAAAAAATAATATAAGATCGTTTACATATCAAAAATAGAAAAGAGGTATTTAAGTTAAAAAAATTACAAATAAATGTCGATTAATATTAATTAAAGAAAAATTCTCATTCGTTAACTATTTTTTTTATTTTAATCGTTTCGTGTCGTCGAAAATATTTAGCGTTTATACCAATTAATATTTTATAAATAGTTCCAAAAACCTTAGTTCAGTAAACTTGAAATTATTTATACCAATAAAGTATTAAAATATAATAAATAAAACCAATGTCAGTCATCATTATCATTTAATGAATCTGTTATTTACAAAACATTCGGTGGACATTATCAACAACAGCTCGGTAGTGTACCGTTTGCGAAGCAGCTATCAGTTACAAGCGCTTAAAAACTAGCTGAAGTAAGTTGCTTACATGAAAACAAATCAAATTATAAATTACGAATATATTTTCAATATCAATAAGTTAAAGTTATTTGTGCATTTCCATATTTTTGAGAAGTATCTCACAAAATTATTGACAATTTTTAACGTAAAATTCAAATAATATCTTTTTTAAATAACATAATATTAACATGTAAGCAACTTAGGACGCATAAACAATACTTTGAGCCAATACTGAATTAAATACATAAATAACTCATTTCCTATTGAGCCAATGGTTCTAGCTCTAAGCTAGCGGTAATCATAAATTATTTCAATTCATTATATTTACATTTATTACAATAATCATGATTGGTGTTTGTAAAATTAAGACTTCTAGTCTGATTTTAAACATTTTCCGTTAACTGATTTCACTACATTCTTGTGTGCTAGAGGCGAAACGAGTGAACAAATGTAGTTTAATCGAGGGAATCTTAATCGAGTTTTTATAATAAAAGCAACAAGCGATGAAAACTATTAAAATAGGGACATATTTCATAATCGATACGTAAAATAAAAATCATTTATTTCATTATACAATGCAAAATTATACGTTTGCCTTTATATTACAAAAAATATGGCATAAAAATATTTGGAAATTCTTTATTAAAATGATATCTTATTTTAAATATCTAATAGCTTTTCATTTTGTATATATATTATCATTGATAATTTAAAAAATATAAAACATGCATATAAAAAAAATTAAAATAACTGGTACCACTCAATAAATTGTCCACTATAGTCTACCTCTAGCATGTTATATTTCTTTGACATTATCACCACCTAAATACATAGCTCTCATTCTTAAAAACTTAATAACACTTTTGGTTTTTACATAAAGCTATAACAACAGTTAACGTTACTTAATAACCTTTCGTATATTTCATACAATTTACATTTACATATAGCAGTTCACTTTAAAACTTATTTAAATCAATATAATTCCATTATACAATAATATTACAGGGTGTTATAAAAGAAACATTTCTTCGTTTTTGCATTTTATCACATAATTTGTTTTCCTATATCTAGTGCCTAGTTCTTCTAACGCTAAGTACTTAAAAGCTAAATTATGCAGTATATTGACATAAAAATATCTTTTATAATATAAGTAAATATATAATATTTATGCTGGGTATAAGATTGACCATTTAGTACCAAAAATGTAAAAACTATGATTACCGTCAATTATAAACAAACGGACTCGGTTCCATACAATATTAGTTAACGTCTCGATATTCTTATACGCAGTATAAATTTACATGACGTCGAGAAAAACGTAGCTTTACTAATAAATATAATTATTATTTTCTTTTACAATTTTATGTGTAAATATACAAGAAGTACAATAGTTTAATAATTAAAATAAGTTAAAATTAGATTCTTAAAAAATAAACATTATTAAATACAAAATTGAACTGTATTCATAAAAAAATCAATGATAAAGCTACGTTTTAATCAACGGTACAACACACGTTATAAGCCACGACAAATATATTTAAATATGAAACATTTGGTATCATTTGGATATTGGAAATTGACTGCGTTGCGTTCACTCACTATAATATATATATATACACACATATTGTTCTTAGCGATGGCACACGATCAATTGAAAAACCTTATCTGAAGAGTTTAGGACGTTACTTACCTTACATATATAGAATATGTACCCTTAGAATAAAAGTAATCTAACTCTATTTTAATAATTTTTATTTGAGAGGCAAAAAACAATTCTAATTTTTTAACCTTTTTTTAAAGTTATTTCTCATAATTCCTATTGTTTGAGTTAGATCACTATTATTCTAATGGTGAGTTTTGAGTTGACGTAATAATATATTTAGTGGCAATTGCAACTTGTAGACATTGACAAAGTATTTAACTAAACACACGATCGTATCTATATTTCAGTAATCGAACGTAGTTATGCAAAAAGTAGAGTCGTTATGGCTTATTAATATATATATTTATTATAAAATTATATATGCAAATAAGCCAAATATGCAAATAAGCCATAAACATATATTAATTTTCACTTTTTATTTTTAGCGACTTTAGACCATTTTCAGGGAATAGGGAATGAAAAATATATTAAGTGCTTAAAAAATTGATATTGGAATATAATTTTTATTTCGTTAACTTAACATGTTAAATATAAAACAATATGACCATTTTTTAACATTATTCAACCTTTATAATATAATCATTTGTATAACTACGTTCAATTCAAAATAACTAACCATATTAGAATATAGTTTCAATAAAAATAGTAGAAGTAAAAGGGCCAATAACTAAATTTGTTATTCATCACCCTTTTTAGTAAAAAAGCCAAGCTCGAAAGTTCAATTGTTAAGCTAGATTAAATAAAGAGAAGCTGAGTCAGAAATAAAAAATACCGAAAATATTATTTAAAAAATAGCACGATTATTATTTTTCTATTTTCGCTCACGATGTATGTATGTCTATAGGTAAATTTATATTAGTGTCTATTTTGATCACTATTTTAAATCTACACATCAAGATTGATAGAAATCTACAGTTTAGATTTGAAAAGATCTAATAAAAAATATTTAGAGACGTTAAAATTGTTATACATTCCTAAATATTATTTTCTTTTTTTTAGTGTATGGATAACATTCTAATAAAGTGTTAAAAGAATCAATTAATGCATTTGAAACTCCATTTATTTTACTTATACTAACAAGGCCATCCAAAAATTACTGTGACATTGTGTGATAAGGGGTGGTGAAGATCCTAAATTTCGTGACATCACATTTCAAATTATAATTAATATACAAACATAATTTCGGCACTGGAGTTTAAATCTAATGATTTCTAGGAGTAATATTGCCAAATATTGTCTCAATATTATATATTTTTAATTGTGAGTCTACCAAATGCTATCAGCCGAGGCAAAACAGGGACAAATAAAAAAAAATGAATTTCATGTGACGTAATTCATGTATACCCAAGGACTAATAAAAAACTTTAAGGTTTCTATTATCTACTCAATTTAGTGTGTATTTACATTGTGCAACCTAACATATTTACATACGAATATACTACTTTTGTCTGAATTTCTTCATTAATTATGATATAAAAAACATGACACAAAAAATACCACATTATTGTCCAATTTCAATCAACCGGGTGTAAATTTACAATATTATGTTATATCATTATAATTAAATGTGTATACGTCATAACGCATAAGTACTATTGCTCAAAATGTTTTAATCTATTAGCTATTTTATGTAACTACTAAATATTTTTTCTTTGTTTTTTTATCTATTTTTTTTTATCAATGGACACCCATAAAGTTCCTATTTTTTGTCTTTACCTTTGAAAATATACACTTTACGTTTTTAACTATTTTCTTAACGCTATTACTCTTTTTAAAAAATATATATAAAGTTAGTACGGCCAGCAAAAAAGAATATGAACAAAAGTAATTATATATGGCACAGTTGATTTAAAGATAATATAATAGTTCAGACAGTTATTTGAAATCCTCTTACTGACATAATAACTATAAATATCAATAAATATTTCATGCATACAGAGGATATCCGTATGTGAGCAATTATTTTAATGATGCAATTAAAAATGTGTACGTGAGCGAAAACGTTCTTGAAACAGATGTTTTAATATTTAAAAAATAATATTAATGAAAAAAATATTGAAACACTACAACATGAATAACTGATTTCTGCAAAATAATCAATATATATATTTTTTTTTAAGTCTTATTATAGTTACATTATATTTAATTCACACAGTTACTAATATTTAGTACCTAATCTTATATTGTTATATAAAACTTTTATAGTAAAAGCAAATAATTTTTGAAATAAATGTAATACTTTAATTTTTTGAACACGTTTACATATAATTGCTTTTAGGTACGAGGTTCATTTCCAACAAAGCAGTTCCGATAATATTTTGTTTTTCAATATGGTTTATCTTTTATTTGACATTTGTAAATTGAAATATTCCTCAAAATGAGATCATGTTATATTTTGTAATATTATGAAAAGTGTTCATTGTTTTGTATGCACCCTAACTATATACAATCGCTATCGTATAATTTACATTCGTATAAATAACCGTTCACAGCACTTCAGGCTAATTGGCATTAAAATTAATTTATTTTTAAGAAAAAATATTTATTATTATGAGAAATTTAATATATATTAATTATGTACAAATTTAATTTAAATAAGGAAATAAGTTATGTAATTAATTTTAATGCCTCTCAGCTTAGAAATATATAATAACAGTAATATTTTGACTATAATTCATTGATAAATAAAAATGTTATTTAATTTTATTCAAATAAGTACCCTATTAAGTTCGCCTTAGTCTATCATTTTACAAAATAGAGAAAACTTGCCATATTGTTTATATAAATGACATCATAACGTAATATATAAAGATATAAATATAAGTAAGAAAAAAAAATATATACGATATAGAAATATTCTAAGTATTTGTTTTAATAATAATGATGTATGATGTAAGACAGTGACAAGAACAAATTGATTTTTTATTTAAAAATGAGATAATTAATTTTTATTTCATTTTTGAATATATCAACTTAATGCATCTTCTAAGTGTTTGACATGAAGCGGTTGACTATTTAAATAATAATAAGAAATACCTGAGGATGTTATTTCAGAGTTGAGCTACGAAATAGACAACAGCTTATATCACAGCTCATCGAGCGGTGGATGCGTGTGAAAGGGGGGAGGGGGAAATATATAGAAAGGGGAGTGGCTTAATGTGTTTTGAAGAGACCTTAAAACATACTAAGCCATTTGAAGAGGTCTCACAGCACGCTCTCCCGCTGCGAGAGCTCGGGGTCGGGTGAGGGCGGGTCGTCGGGCGATGCGGCTGTGCGCGTGATGGCGGGCGGTGAGGCGAGGCGGTGCCCCATCGTAATGGGCGTGTCGTCCGGGTCATCTTCCTCCAGGTCCTCGTCGATGGGCGTTAGGACATCGATCGGTTGTTGGATTTCTTCTGGTTTTCTGTTAGGGTGATAGATGAGTTGATTATTTTTTAACTTTACGCTGTTCACCGCATATAGATTAGAGCGAAGAAATAACAATACAAAAGCGAGGAAAAGAACATAATTCCCCTAAAAACTAAACCAAAATAACAATAAAATACCACTCACCGACGAAACATAGGTGCTGCAAACGACGTCAACGTAGACGCTAGGAAGAACGCCGCGGCCATATAAAACGAAGCGTCGTAGTTCTTTGTGGCGTCGTACACCGCGCCCGCGAGGGGCGACCCCACTATGGCGGCCGCGCCTCGGAACAGTATTAACAGGCCGAACGCATTGGTTAATTTATCTAGACCTAGCAGGTCCACTAGGATGATTGATGTTAGCGAGATGTAGCCGGCTGTGAAGGAAGGTTTATTTTGTAGTCTATAATTGACGGTCAGTGGTGACCCCACTAAGGCCACCGCGCCTCGGAACGCGATTAGGAGGCCGAAAGCGTTGGTTAACTCGTGTAGACAAATAAAAATTCATTTTCCCGAGTGGGATCGTGGGAATCGAACCTACAATCGTAGTGCATACTGATGCATGTTTTGTTTAACTTACATTTTAAGTAAGCTTAAATCTACAGTATGTTCATGATATTTCATACAATACAATTCATATAATCTTCTTTGTTTGTTTATTTTCCCGTATCACGTGGATTGGGTAGAAAATTTGTCTAAATACATCAACCTTTCCATTATATTTTAACACCAATGTTTTTTGTATTATAAACTTTTAATACTTACATATAGCGATACCAAAAGCAATGGCGACGGCAACGTACGATGCGTAAGAGCTGCAGAATGGAGTAAGCGCTACGGCAATCTGTTGAGGAAACATTTTTTAAAGTTTTTTAGCTTCACGCTGTATCTTGCATAATAGAATAGGAAAATTAATTATTCAAAAGTGCTTATTATAAGTTTATTTGAATAAAGAATATTTTGAATTTGAAAAAAGAAAATCTAATGTTAAGACACTCTGTTATCCAATTTCATTGCCCTCGAGTAGGATTTTACCCACAATCATCACGTTTATGATCAGACGCTCTCCCATAGCGCCACGAGGGCCTTATTCTCAAAATAGGATAGTCAGAGGGAACCTAGTGCACCTAGTGTGGGGAACACTCCATCCCCTACATTCAAAATTTTTAAAGCATTGCAATAATAGCGGAACTTTACCCCGCGCTTTATCTTGTTATCAGAGCGAGTTGATAAAAATTGGTGTGTAGCCCATACAATTTAGTTATGCTTCTACTGCTACACTCGTAAAAGGGTAAAAAATAATAAAAGACATAACACTTAGCGAGAGATGTGTTAGTTCAATGAAATAAACATCTTAAGGCACTTTTAGCATTTAGATACCCTTGTATTAGAATATTATTTTCTTTTAATTTTCCAAATGTTGTATAGTTGTTGTTAGATGCATGGCATAACTTAACGCCGCGATACATTTTGTAAATAAATTAAAATAAATAAAATTAAGTGCATACCGTGGCAATGACTAGACATATATTATTTAGAAGAAGCGAATCCATCCAAGGGAAATCTGCGACCCATCCGCATGCGATACGGCCTATTGTGTTTGTGATACCGATTATTGACAACAGAAATGATGCTTTGGACTGTTCAACACCCTGTAATATAGATAAAATAAAATTAATATATAAAAAACAGCCTCACAGCAGCGTAGCCAAGAGAAATCCATTGTTAATATTATAATCATCCCTGTGAATGAGGGTTGAACCTACAACCATAAACCATACCAAACCATAACCTAATTTGAATCTAAAATTGTCACATTCAGCTTGTTCAGTTATAACAAACACTACGAGAAAATATTCATCTGCACTGCGCTGATAGACAACTACATAAATATAGACATATTATGTAGTTGATGTTACATAAAATTGGTAAATCAGGTTTTACAGTTGAGTACATGCAAATAAATGTGTGAGTGTGTGATTGAGTGTGCATTCGTTACTGTAATTATGTATATATAAATGTATGTGTGTGCACGGTGCGTGTGTGTGTACCCACTATTGCATATGCTTATGTACATGTCTTTGTCTGGGATTTACACATACAGCACATACAGTCGGACCACGCCGATCATCTCGCTCTACTTCCAACGTGCATGTATACGTGTGCATGTACTCACATTGAGGTGGGCCGCGTCCACCAGGTACACGAAGGGCACGTAGAGGCCAGCCATGCCGAACACGTTGGACACGCCGATGAGCATGAAGGCGGGGTCGCGCAGCAGCGACACGTCCAGCATCGACGACAGTGCAGACTTGAATGACTCGGGCAGCGATAGACACGGGCAGAGGTCGTACTCTGAACACACATTTTATACTTTTTTAGCAACAATAATAAATTACGGTTATTTTGCATACATCAAATTTACTCCATAACTTGAAATTATTTTTTATGATTATGACTATTTTAATAATGCAGCAGCCATGGTGCAAACGCTAGTGAGTTCAATTCCCACTCTGAAAAATGAGTTATTATCATTTCTTCGCTCTGGTAACATTATATTCCAGCCCGCTATGTCTCGACAATCAACCGGTGTGTGGAAAACAGTATCTGAATACTAAGTTTCCTCTGGCCTACCCTTCTATGTGCGGAACACAGTGTGAAATTAAAAAAATAACTTACGTTCCGTTCTCTCTAGTTCACCAGCCTGCCTGCTCTGTGGAAGACTCAAAACAGAATTCCTGTAGCCTTGCAGTGATTTTTGACTTTGATATTGGGGCAGGTTTATAACTGATCCAGAATAAAAGATATCTTTTCTAGACATAGGTCGAACCATTCTAGAAGGTTCTCGTGCTGCAGCCACTGAAAGTTTCGAGTTGTAAACTCCACTTTCTGCATCCATCTGTTATATAAAAGAAGAACACAATACAATAATTAAATAATCAATTATCATCAGAGGAATATAAAAGAAATATTGAAATAAAAACAATTTACTACTAACATCATTACGATTACTGCTAATTGAAGTTTTGGACGTAGCCTTGATAGCTGCTAAGGACGGTTTAAATCTGAAATAATAAATTTATAAACTTAAAAAATGATACATTTCTAACAGTATAACAAAAAAACAAAATTTCACTATAAATTATCTATTTTATGTATTTTTATAACTGAATTTAAATTCTTGTGGAAATCATTACATTATGTTACTAAATAAGTAAAAAAAAGATCATACATATAAATATACTGATATTCAAGCCCATATAATATATAAATCAAATTAGACATAATTAATAATCAAAATTAAACAACATACTAAATGCACATTAGCCCAAGCATGATATTAATCAAAACCAAAGGATAAATAACTATTTATTATTTTATATACTTACCCATGCAGGATAAATTTAAGCCAATATTAAAAAATAAATATTGTTAAAAAAAATATTTTTTTACTATATAATTTCATTATTTCCCAATAATACTCAATGTCAATGTAACTAAAGACCAAGCGGTCTTTAAACTTTCCACCACCAAATAAAAAAAAAATATCTGTCATTAGTGGATGTACGTTTTTTTTTTTTACTTTTTTAACCTATCAGCCAACTGTTTTCACGTCAAACTAAAGCAAAACTAATTATTAAGCAAAACAGGTATATCTGTAAAGTGACTTTACACTTTATAATCAACAATTCCATATTTCCCAACAAAATTTCTTTATAAATTGTTATCCCTTGCTAAAAACCAAGCGGCCCTCAAACTTTCCACCACCCAATAAAAAAATCTTCAATACCTATCATTACTCTTATTATCGTTTTTGTCTTTCTCTAACTTTTCTGACCTATCAGCTGAACTGTGTTTTCTTTGGCGGTCGAAGAAAGGCACGGAGCCATTCTTTGGTAGTCCCGGAGCGTGGACACTGAAAGCAGGGGATGAAACGTTGCGGGACATCTGTTGGGCACTCGCTGATCCGTTTTCACTCTGGAATTAGATTTTTTATGTGTTTTCTTATAAAAACTTCCTTTACCTATAAAGGTGAAGGTAATATTTTAAAGGATATAAAATATAAAATAATTATTTTCAGCTTTAAATAATTATTTTCAGCTTCACGCCTTATTCGGCTTATAGTATAGGGTAAGGGTAATCTTTTCTTTGGGTTTTGTTGTTACCCAGATTTGAAAAATTGCGTCTTGCTTGACGGAATTCAACTTCACACCTTGTCGCGCCAGTGAGAGGGAATGAAAATAATTAATTTCCTTGATACGGAATTGAACCCACAACCATCGCGTTTACAATTACCATGGTTATAAGGAAGTGCAACATAATTAAAAAATTACCTTTTTCTTGTCACCATTATCATCAACCTTGGCTTCGGTGATGGTGGGTAAAGTAGGTACGGTAGGTACACCGTGCATGTTAGGAATAGTGGGCACCCGAGCTAAAGCTTCCAAGTTTAATGAAGAATGTACTCCAGGATCTATGTTTAAGGGTGCCTGAAATATATTAATTAATTAATTAAACATAAAAGGACAGCTTCACGCTTTTTCTCATAAAGCAGGGTAGGAGTAGACAGAGGGAACCTATAGTTTATTAATTTGGGCGTGAGAAATAATATATAAAAAGAAAACAAAACTCCTGAAACTTTTTTATTTCTATTAATTTTCGTAGCGAAGGGTTTAACACATATGTTTCTAGCAGCTAACTGT
>FAPP01010586.1:0-36468 GCA_001485965.1 Heliconius ismenius | reverse complement strand
CCCATTGGTAACCCCGGATGTCCGGAATTTGCTTTTTGTACTGCATCGACACTCAATGTACGGATCGTATTCACACCAAGCTGATCTACTTTATCAAACAATATAATTCCTCCTTATTCGTTCCTATAAAATAATACCCATTCTTTAATTTTCACTTTGAAAATAAGACAGAAGAATCAAAAATGAATGAGGCATTCTCGATTTTCCTGTCTTATTACTCGATGGTGACCGGCTTTCTCACGACCTTCTCTTACCCGATCGTTTTCCCAGTCATTTCTTCATAATCGGTTTTCATGATTTCCCATGACTTTTCGATTTTTTCATCTAAACCGAACAAGCCACTGCGACCGACGATATAAATATCTGGTCCTGCTGCATCGATTCGTTTGAAGGATTTACGGTTGGAAGAGCCGTCCATTTCAATCACATAGTGATACCCTTTTTCTTCGCGTAGTTCGCGTAAAGCAACGATCTTATCCAGTGTACTTTCAATAAACCGTTGTCCAGCAAATCCTGGATCGATCGTCATGATCGTGATTTTATCGACCAATTCGATGTATGGGAAGATGGCTTCGATCGGTGTTTCTGGGTTCAAAACGACGCCAGCTTTTAACCCTGCGTCATGGATTTGATCGATCAAACGAAAAGCTAAACCATCTAATAATTCGGCGTGCATACAGATCCATTCACACTTTTGCTCGATTAATTGATTCACCCAAAAACTTTGATCTTTAACCATTAAGTGCGCAGACATCGGTAGATTACTGATTTTACGTACCTCATCAATGAACCATGGAGATAATGTGATATTTGGTACATAATGACCATCCATGATATCGATATGGTAAGAATCGACATGATCATTTAAAAATTCGATTTGTTCTTTGAACTTATCCAAGTCCATCGTCATCAATGAAGGTGAAAATTCCACTTTTCCCATTTATTTGTTCCCTCCTTGAAAGCTTTCCCAGTCCGCCATGAATTGCGCAATCCCTTTATCTGTCAATGGATGGCTCCACAACGTTTGGTACAATGATGGCGGTACAGTGGCAATGTGTGCGCCAACTAAACTCGCTTTTTCCACATGTTCCGAATTACGGACACTTGCTGCAATGATTTCTGTAGAAAACCCGTAAGTATCTAGTACTTCACGTAGTTTTGCGACAAGCTCGATCCCGCTCGTTCCGGTATCATCTAATCGACCTAAAAATGGTGAAATAAATGTCGCACCTGCTTTTGCTGCTAGTAACCCTTGCGCCACAGAGAAAATCAATGTGACATTGGTCTTGATCCCCAATTTAGATAATTCGTTCGTCGCTTTCAATCCTTCTTCTGTCATAGGGATCTTGATCACGATGTTTTCCGCCCATTGGACGATCTCTTTCGCTTCTGCGACCATGCCGTCTGCTTCCAAACTAGTCACTTCTGCTGAGACAGGTCCGTCAACGATCGAACAGATTTCTTTGATGACTTCTTCAAACACGCGTCCTTCTTTGGCAATGATCGTCGGATTGGTTGTCACCCCATCGACTAAACCTAGCGCATTGATTGTTTTGATTGCTGTTACATCTGCTGTATCTAGAAAAAATTTCATCGATTTTGCCCCTCTTTTTTACGCACTTATTTTAAAAAATCTGAATATCATCTAAACTGATATCTTCTTCCTCTTTCTCTACTACTAAGTCCATTTCTTCTTCCGGCACGTTCTTTTTGATCACAGCTAAAACGACGGCTGTTACTAAGACGTTCACTAAGATTGCGATCACACCTGCCCATGGTCGAGACATCGTTGGGATCATCAAGACACCACCGAAAGGAACCGTTGCATCCGCACCTAAGATCATCGTTGTTGCACCACCAGCAAATCCTCCGATTGCTGTTGCGACTACGCCACGTACGATATCATTCATAACTAAAGGAATCACACCTTCAACAATATTGATGACACCCATTGGTACGGCTGATTTCAATGTCTCTACTTCCACCTTTGTATAGATATTCTTGCGGAACATTTTGGCGATAAAATAAGCTAAACCAAAGCCGATCGGTGTGGCTGTATTGACTAATTGCAGTGCGGTAATCGGGCCATTCAACCCTTCCGCTTGCATCGTCAACACAAAGGCAAATACGGTTTTGTTGATTGGACCACCGTAGTCGATCCCACTTAATAAGCCGATCACACCACCAAAAATCAATAAGGAAGAATTGCCTAATCCATCTAAGAAATTCGTTAATAATAGCGTTAATGCTGCGATTGGCGCGCCAATGATATACACCATGACTAAGCCACCAACAATTGAAGCAATAAATGGAATAATCAATGTTGGCATCAATCCTTTTGCCCATTTTGGTACTTTGACATGTTTTAAAATACCTAAAACAAGATAACCTGCTAAGTAACCACCTAAAATCCCCCCGATAAAACCAGCACCAATTGCATTTGCTGTTAAACCAATAATGAAACCTGGTGCGATCCCTGGTTTAGCTGCAATGGAATAAGAAATCCCAGTAGCGATCACAACTGGTAATAATCCTAAACCAGCGCCACCCATCGTTGCTAACGCATCCCAAATCGAAAACTCACCTTGTACAAGTGTTCCTTGACTTGTTCCGCCAAAGGCCATGCCGATTGCAATCAGGAATCCGGCACCACATACGATTGGAATCAAATATGAAATCGCTGTCAATAAATGTCCTTTTAAATTTAACTTTTTAATTGCCTCCATTTTTTGTCTCCCCCATTCTGGTAATTATTGTTTCACGACTACTTCTTCTACTTTTTCAATCAACTTACTCGGTGATTTTACAGCAACTTCTGTCGGTACTTGGACGATTCGTTTTCCTTCAAAACGTTCACGACCACTGATTTTGACATCTACAGCTAAAATCACGACATCTGCTTGACTGATTTGCTCTGCTGTCAATTCATTTTCGATCCCGATCGTTCCTTGTGTTTCCACATGGATCTCATGCCCGGCCTTTTTTGCGGCATTCTCCAACTTTTCTTGCGCAATGTACGTATGAGCGATCCCCACCGTACATGCTGCTACTCCAACGATTTTCATTTTTTCTTCCTCCTCACTCTCTATCCAAATGCAGCGACTACTTCATCGATTTCTCTTGCAGCAATCAAACGTTCCACCACTTCATCATTTCCTAACTTACGGGCAAATAAGGACAACAATTTCAAATGTTTTTGCGCACCTTCCGTATCGTCTCCGACTGCAAACAAGATGATGCCTTTCACACCCTTACCGTCTAATGTCTCCCAAGGAATTTCATTTTCAGTCACCCCAATCGCCACACCGACCTTCTTCACATACGCACTTTTTCCATGTGGAATAGCGATATAATTACCGATCCCTGTTTGACCTTGCGCTTCTCGCAAATAAATATCTTTCACAAACGCTTCGACATCCGTAATGTATTCTTGTTCATACAAGCGATTGGCTAATTCATATAAGACCGCATCTTTCGTTTTTCCGTTTAAGTTCGTTTTGATGATTGTTGGATCAATGATTTCTTTGATCTCCATTTTCCTCACTCCTCATTAGTTACTGACAACTTCCATTGCTTTTTCGATTAATTTGTTTGGTGATTTTACCGCGATCTCTGTTGGTACTTGGATGATTTTCTTTCCTTCGAAACGTTCCCGTCCACTGATCTTGACATCCACTGCTAGAATCACGATATCCGCTTGGTCGATGGCTTCTTGTGGCAATTCATTTTCAATCCCGATCGTTCCTTGGGTTTCGACATGGATCTCATGACCCGCTTTTTTTGCTGCATTCTCTAATTTTTCTTGTGCGATATACGTATGGGCGATTCCCACTGTACATGCTGCTACTCCAACGATTTTCATTATTGGTTCCTCCAATTTTTGATAGTATTTTTATCGTTCTGTAAAATTACCAGCTTTCAATTCATCTAGATAGTCAGGATCAGCCAGTTGTCGCATAAAATCAGCAAGCTGTCGTTTGACTGCCAGTGTTTCATTTTCTGCTAGTAAGACAACAATGAGCAATTCCACTTTTGAGATTCGTTCCGACCATTCAGTAATTGGCTGTTGGGGACGAATCACCCAGACCTGTGTTTTGGCTAGTATTGGATGTTCAAGATGAGGCAAAATCACGCCTTCCTCAATTTGGATATCTCCTGCCTCTTCTCGCTCAAACAATACCTGTTGGATCGCTTGTGCCTTTTCTTTTGAGGTAGGAAAGACTTGTTGACTGATCCATTCATAAGTCGCTACTTTGGAAGCCAGTGACATCTGATCGAATAGTTCCACGAAATTATCTATCATGATAAATATCCTCGATTTTCTGTTGGATTCTTGACTGGTCATCAGCGGTCAACATCGCACTAACGATCAAAGATTGAACAGGAAACGCTTCTTTCAGGCCAACTGTTGTTAAAATCAACTCAATTCCTGGTGTCTTCTCTAACACTGATTGGTAATTTTTAGTACTGATCACATCTACGATTTCTAATTCCGGGAATTTTTTGGCTAACTTCACCTTCAATAATTCAGAAGTCCCTACACCCGTTGTACACATGATCAGTGTTTGGATCGGAAATTGGTGCGTCTCAATGATTCGTGCAAAATACAAGGTGATAAACCCAATCTCATCAGGCGTGATCGTTGGAAGCTGAAATGTTTGACTCACCTGTTTTGATACTTCAGCAACCGTATTAAAAATCGTTTCATACGTTAATTGGATTTGATCCAACAAACTATTTTTCACTCTGATTTGATGGCGCAACCGATTGACCAAAGGTTTGATATGATTAGCAAGATCTGTAAAAATCATCTCGCTTGCTACATTGAGATTTAGCTTCTCACCAACTTGATGCAAGTAATAAGAAGTAATCTCAATCACTTCTTCTGTGAACGTTTGGGTCTTCGTTTGACTATTATCCGTTCTGGAAGAAAGCAAATATTGATAAAGATAGTAGATCTCACTTACTGGTAATTTCGTTTTCAAATATACTTCCACTTGGCGGATCACTTCGATGGCAATATCACGAATCAAGGATTCATTATCTAAAACCTGTAATTGTTCCATCGTTAATTTTTCTCCAGTGGCTTGATAATTCGTTTTTCTTGCGCGACGTACCGCAATGTATAGATGGGAGAAAATATTGATATTGTATGGGTAAGGAATCGTGCCATTGAGTTTTTTTTCAATCAGCTTGATCTGTTCGATGACAAAATTCGCATCGTAACGATTAAACGAAAATTCGTCCGATAAAGCGATTTCATCAATATCGAAAATATTCAATCGTTGAATCAACTCAGTGATCGCTCGACGGATATTCTCTTCCTTGCCTTCGATGGCTAATGTCCGATTTTTGCGGATCAATTGCAGGTCATACGCTGAAATCCGTTCCGCAATGATTTTTTCATCATTCGCGATCGCTGAATCACCAACATAATAGGTTTGATACAAATCAATGACTTTTAGTGCTTTAGGCGAGGATAATAATAATTCTTCCATCACATTATTTTGCCGCTCTGACGGTAGGACTTCCACAGAAGACACAATTGTTTGATTCGTCTGTGCAATATATTTTTCATAATCCAGTTTGTACCCCCGACCCTTTTCAGACAAAATCAGTGGCCCATTTGGAAACTCGCCATTCATTTTTTTAACCAAGCGGTAGACCGTCTTGGTAGAGGTACTCATTAACTCTGCCAACACTTCAGCAGTAACATAATCTCTTTGCTTTGATAAAAGAAGCGTTAATTTATTCCCTCGATCCATTGCTCTATCCCCCCTGTATCTTTATCATAAGCGATTTTTTTTATTCTGCTTCACTACATAATGTCCCTTGCAGCGGACAAAATGTATTCGGTTACACAAGGTTGTGAAAGAAGCGGTCAGCACTGAGTAATAAGACAGAAAAATCGAAAATGGCTTTTTCATTTTTGATTTTTTTGGCTTATTATTGAAGTGTTGCTTCTTGAACACCGTTTATCAGGTTGTGAGAAAGCTGGGCAACTCCGAATAGTAAGGCGGAACGTGGGAAAATAGCTTTCCATGTTTTTTCACGTTTCGACTTACTATTGAAGGAGCTGGCTTTCGAACACCGTTTATCTAGGTTGTGAGAAAAGCGTTTTGACCTGAGCAGTAAGCTGGAAAATTAGAAAATAGCTTTCCATATTTTTTGATTTTTCAGCTTACTGTTGAAGGTCAGCTTTTTTAACAACCAAATAGTTACATTTTTCGAAGCTAAAGATAACTATATGAAAACATAACATTTTAGCCATTATTTTTAAAGCGAACATCAAAAAAATCCTTTTAAAATGTTTTTGACCAAAGAGTTCATTCCATTGATTTACTCGTGATTTCAACATGAATCACTTGAACAACCTAGTAGATTTAAAATAACTAACAACATTAAATAAGATAACTTATCCTATTCATTATTTACAAATAAGTAAAACAAGCGAGCAAACAAATCACGTAATGTCTCTACTATCGGATATTTGAACTCACCAAATTTATTTAAATAAGCGTCAAAAAAAGACGCTTCGCAAACTGAATTGCGAAACGCCTTGATTGTTTCAATTGAATGGTACTCGATTTCTTTAAAAATCTCCGTCCCATACTGTATTCGTAAGCAAATAAATTCGCAACGACTCCAGCAATTAACGTTTTGAGAATTGTGATGCTTTACGCGCTTTTTTAAGACCTGGTTTTTTACGTTCAACCATACGTGCGTCACGTGTAAGTAACCCAGCGCGTTTAAGAGCTAAACGGAAGTCAGGATCAACTTCTAGCAATGCACGAGCGATTCCGTGACGGATAGCTCCTGATTGTCCAGCGTAGCCTCCACCGTTTACGTTAACAAATACGTCATATGCGCCTTTTGTTTCAGTAACGCCGAAAGGTTGATTGATAACTTCACGCAAGTCAGCATGTGGAATATATTCTTCAACATCTTTTTTGTTGATAGTAATTTTACCAGTTCCTGGTACTAAGCGTACGCGAGCAACTGCATTTTTACGACGGCCTGTGCCGATATATTGAACTTGTGCCAATGAAATTCCCTCCTATTAGATTAAGTTTGTGATGTCTAAAACTTCTGGTTGTTGTGCTGCATGTGGATGTTCTGCTCCACCGTATACATTCAATTTTGTAAATTGTTTGCGACCTAAAGTATTTTTAGGTAGCATGCCTTTTACAGAAGTTTCGATCAAACGACGAGAATTTTTAGCACGCAATTCACCAGCTGAGATTGATTTCAATCCTCCTGGGTAGTTGCTGTGACGGTAATAAATTTTATCAGTCGCTTTTTTACCTGTTAATTTCACTTTATCTGCATTGATAACAATGACGAAATCGCCAGTATCCAAATGAGGGGTGAAAGTTGGTTTATTTTTTCCACGTAGTACAGATGCAACAACTGTTGAAAGACGTCCCAATGGAACATCAGTTGCGTCTACTACATACCATTTACGTTCTACTTCGCCTGGTTTGGCCATATATGTTGTACGCACGTTAGTTTCCTCCAATTTAAGTTCTGATGTTTGACATACACTTCGAGTTTCCGGGGCTCTTTGTGGGGCAAACAATACCATTTAACATATTACCTGCAAATACCGATAATGTCAACGTTTTTCTATACTTTTGAAAAATTAAATTTCTTTTTCATTTTTATCTTTTCATCGTTTTAGTTTCTTTTAGACTAAGAAATTCTTTCTGTATAAAAAGTTGTGTATTTACATTATTTTTGAATATTACTTTCATTTTATTTATTTTTATGTATATTTATTTAATTTATTGATTGCTTTTTTATTTTTATGGTGTTATCATTTGAAACATCTATTTTGAAAACACTTAAAAATAAAGGGGCGATTTTATGAAAGAAAAAATTATATTGGCTTACTCAGGTGGATTAGATACCTCTGTGGCAATCAAATGGTTGGCAAAAGATTATGAGGTGATTGCTTGTTGCCTAGATATCGGTGAAGGCAAAGATACAGCTTTTATTAAAGAAAAAGCACTTCAAGTTGGTGCAATTGCGTCTTATGCCATTGATGCCAAAGAGGAATTTGCTCAAGAATTTGCATTGATCGCGCTACAAGGTCATACGTTTTACGAGCAGTCTTACCCACTGGTTTCTGCGCTTTCTCGCCCCTTGATCGCAAAAAAATTAGTGGAATTAGCTCGAAAAACTGGTGCAACGACGATTGCTCATGGCTGTACAGGAAAAGGCAATGACCAAGTTCGTTTTGAAGTAGCAATCAATGCCTTGGCACCTGAAATGAAAATCATTGCACCGGTTCGTCAATGGCAATGGTCTCGGGAAGAAGAAATCGCCTATGCGAAAGAAAATGATGTGCCGATCCCAGCAGATTTGGAGAATCCATATTCTATCGACCAAAACTTGTGGGGACGTGCTTGTGAGTGTGGTGTGTTAGAGGACCCTTGGGCGACTCCGCCAGCAGGTGCTTATGATATTACGACAGCCTTGGAGTATACACCTGATCAGCCGGATATCATTGAACTCACTTTTGAACAAGGCGTTCCAGTTGCTTTGAATCAAGAAAGTTTACCTTTATCCGAATTGATCTTGTCTTTGAATCAATTAGCCGGCAAGCATGGAATCGGACGGATCGATCATGTGGAGAATCGTCTGGTAGGGATCAAATCGCGGGAAGTGTATGAATGCCCTGGAGCGATCACTTTGATGCAGGCACACAAAGAGCTGGAAGATTTGACCTTCGTTCGTGAATTAGCACATTTCAAACCAATGATCGAGCAACAGTTGAGCCAAATGATTTACGATGGTCTCTGGTTCAATCCATTGACCGATGCGTTGATCTCTTTCTTGAAAGCAACACAAACTGCGGTCAATGGGACTGTCCGTGTCAAACTATTCAAAGGAAATGTCATCGTTGAAGGACGTAAATCAGCCAATAGTCTATATAACGAAGAACTAGCAACGTATACTTCAGCGGATACCTTCGATCAACAAGCTGCTGTCGGTTTTATCAAGCTTTGGGGTCTACCATCGAAAGTCTATGCGGAAGTTCAAACAAAGCAACAAACAGCCGTAGGATCAGAGTAGCGAGTAAAGCAATCAAAAGAAAAGTAAGGTAAAAGCTGAGTGCGAACTCAAACAGGACCTTTTACCTGCTTTTCTTTCATTCAAAACATAGGAGGAATCACATGGATAAACTTTGGGGTGGACGGTTTCAAGGAAAAAGTGAACAATGGATCGATGCATTCGGTGCTTCGATCTCCTTTGATCAAAAATTAGCTGAACAAGATATTTTAGGTAGTCTCGCCCATGTGAAAATGTTGGCCCATACTGGGATTTTGTCCGAGGAAGAAGCGCAACAGATCATCGCTGGTTTGGAAAAACTGCAAACACGCTTAACGAATGGCACTTTGCATTTTTCGGTGGAAAATGAAGACATCCACTTGAATATTGAAAAATGCCTGCATGAGGAAATCGGGCCTGTTGCCGGGAAACTACATACTGCTCGTAGCCGTAATGACCAAGTCGCAACAGACATGCACTTGTATCTAAAAGATACGGTACTTGAACTGATTGAAAAGCTTCATTCGTTACGTCAAACGTTCGTGGAAAAAGCAGCAGAGCATACGGCTACGATCATGCCAGGATATACTCATCTGCAACACGCCCAACCGATTTCCTTTGGCCATCATCTCTTAGCGTACTATCAGATGTTTACCCGTGATCATGAACGCTTCACAGAAAGCCTGAAACGAATCGATATTTCCCCATTAGGCAGTGCGGCATTAGCAGGCACGACATTCCCTATCGATCGTTCATTCACCGCGACTGAATTAGGCTTTTCTGCGGTCTATGCAAACAGTTTAGACGCCGTTAGTGACCGTGATTTTATTCTGGAATTTTTAAGCAATGCTTCATTATTGATGATGCACTTGTCTCGTTTTTGCGAAGAAATCATTTTTTGGTGTAGTTATGAATGCCAATATATTGAACTCTCGGATACTTTTTCAACAGGCAGTTCGATTATGCCCCAAAAGAAAAACCCAGATATGGCAGAATTGATTCGTGGAAAAACAGGTCGAGTATATGGAAATTTATTTGGTTTACTCACGTTGATGAAAGGTTTGCCTTTAGCTTATAACAAAGATTTTCAAGAGGATAAAGAAGGCATGTTCGATACGAGTGAAACGATTTTAGCTAGTCTCTCGATCATGGAAGGTATGGTCAAAACCATGGAAGTCAACAAAGCCCGAATGTATGCAGCCACGCAAAAAGATTTCTCCAATGCGACTGAGTTAGCCGATTACTTGGCTGCAAAGGGCTTACCTTTCCGTCAAGCACATGAGATCGTCGGTAAACTCGTCTTACAATGTACACAGCAAGGTTGTTACCTCCAAGATGTATCTTTTGCGGAATATCAACAAATCAGTCCACTGATCGAGATGGATATCTATGATGCTTTACGCCCAGAAACAGCAGTAAAACGTCGGAATTCATTCGGCGGGACCGGATTTGATCAAGTCCAACAACAGATCGATCAAGCACGCCAACAATTACAAATAGAGAAATAAAAAAGACCCCTCACTGATCCTTATGTTCAAGTGAGGGGTCTTTCAATTCAGTTTATGCGTCAATTCCTGGTGCTTTACCTAGATGTGCTTGTATCATCCAGATGCGTTTTTCTGTTGCTGCTTTAAAATCAATGAAGATATCTTGTGTTGGATCGTCGCCTTCTTCACCAGCAGCTTCGATTCCTTTTTGGAAAAGATCTGCTAAATAGCGGTAACCCGCGACTAATGTTTCTAAACGTTCTTCCATCGTGCGATCCCAACGACCAACTTCATCAGGGATTTTTGTGTTGTCTGCAAATTCACGTAACGTTGAATAAGGTGAACCATCTAATGTGATCAAACGTTCTGAGATTTCATCTAATTGTTCATTCAAGTCGTCCATGAAGCTGTCCATCATTGGATGCAATGTCAAGAATCCAGGACCTCTCATATACCAATGTGTTTGGTGGACGATCACCGACATTTGGCTTAAATCTGCTACTAATTGATTCAATACTTCTTTGGTTTGTTGAAATTTCATGTAATTCTGCCTCCTCGCATTTGCCTATATTAAAATCATAGTAAACTTTGAGGGAAAAGTACACTAAAATCCTTTAGATGAGAACGATTTTCATCCCCAGAGTAATGCTTTTTTTTAATAGCAAAAAATCTGCCAACTAAATAGAAAATATAACTAATGTCATCATTTACGATTCGCCTTCTTCTTCTATCATCTCTATTGAGAGATACTCTCGTAGTTCCGCAAATAACTGAGAATAGCGGCTTAATTCTTGTTGTGTCGAAACAAACAAAGGATATATTTTATTGTACATGCGGCTGGCTTTTTTCTGAACAGCCACTTGTTGTGCTAATTCAATATATGCGGAAGCTTCACCTAATGTTTCGATTCTGCCTTGGCTCTGCCAACCTAATATGACTGCCCCTAACGCTGAGGCTTCTTTAACTTTTGGAAAACGGATAGGTTGTCCCAATACATCTGCCATGATCTGCCGAAATAACACTGATTGAGCAAAGCCACCAGTTGCACGTAACTCAATCACTTGATCGGGTGGACAGATACCTCGCAAAATTCGTTTGAGATTAAAACAAACCCCTTCCAGGACCGCTCGCATCATGTCTTTTTCCGTATGCCATCGTTGTAGACCAATAAAACTTCCAAATGCCTCCGCATCCCACAAAGGTGCTCGTTCACCCAATAAATACGGTTGAAAAATTAGCCCATTGGCGCCAGGCGGGACAAAAGCGATTTCCGAAAGGACTGCTTGATACGGATCTTCTCCTTGTTCCTTAGCTCGTTGAACGACATCTTGCATCAATGTATGGACCGCCCAATCAAAGATCCCTGCGCCATTACTGGTTGCTCCTCCGATGACCCAGTGTGTTTGATCCAAAACATAACAGAAGGTTTCCATTGTTGGATGGAGCTTTGGGCGATTCGAAATAAATCGTAATGCGCCACTGGTACCGACAGTTAGCGCTGCCGTCGTCTCACCAAATGCACCTAAGCCTAAATTGGATAATGGCCCATCGGCTCCACCTAAAATAAATGGAATTTCTTGATCAAAATGAAATCTCGTACGGGCTTGTTCTGTTAATTTCGTGAACTGGGTAGTCGCAGGTGCTACTCTCGGTAATTGCTCTTCTTGTATCCCTAACTCTTCAAGAATAGGCTCTGACCATTGGAAACGGTAGATATCAAAGTACCCTGTGCCAGAAGCAGTACTATAATCACTGACTAATTCAGCAAACAGCTCATAAAAAAGATAGTCTTTGATCCCTACAAAATAAGCCGCTTGCTCAAATAAATCAGGAAACTCGTTTTTCAACCAATTGATTTTGATCAATGGTGTCATTGGATGGATCGGCGTACCCGTCCGTTCATAGATCACTCGACCTTTTTCAGTTGCTTTTAATTTTTCTGCTTCATTGACGGCACGAGTGTCTGCCCAAGTAAACATACGAGTTAAAGGTTTTTTATTTTTATCTAATAAAATCAAGCTGTGCATGGCTGTTGAAAATGAAATGAATTGGATTGTCTGTGCTGGCAATTGTTGGATCACTTCATTGATGACCGTATACACTGCATGGACGATCAATTCCTGATCTTGTTCAGCCATGCCTTGAATTTCTTGGATCAGCGGGTAATGAAAGTAGGCTGTAGCTACTTCTTCTGCTTGTTCATTGAATGCAACTGCTTTCGTTTGCGTAGTACCGATATCGACCCCGACTGCAATCATTATTTTTTCCACCTCTCTTCTCCTTTTTTGCGTATCTTAATCAAAAGGAGGTTGGTCTGATGTTTCTTTATTTTATCATTGGTTGTTGCTTTGGTTCTTTTTTGTGCTTAGTCGCACAACGCGTTCCTCAAGACCTTTCTATTATTTCCCCTCGTTCACATTGTGTCAACTGTCACCAAACATTGCGTTGGTATGAGTTGATTCCATTACTTTCGATTGTCATGCAACGATTTCGTTGCCGCTCTTGTCAGACCAAACTTTCACCCATGTATCCACTGGCAGAGTTGATCAGCGGTACGCTATTTATGTATGCAGGATGCTATTCGCCAGATACAGTTCATTTGATTTGGCTATTCACTGCTTTTTTATTTTCGTTGATGGATATTTTTTACCTTGCGATCGACACTCGCATCCTCTATTTCTCATGGACTTTCTTATGGACCTACTGGGTGCTGACTGAGCAGTTTCACTTAGAAACCAGCTTAGCGTTCGGCTTGATCAGTTACGGTTTGCTGCGTTATGGGCAAGCTTATTTAGGCGCAGGCGATACGTTACTCTTACTTAGTTGGAGTGGTGGGTTAGCCTCCACACATTTTCTCATGCTTATGTTTATCGCAAGTTGTCTTGGTTTAAGTTATTTTTGTATCACTGCTTTATTCCATAAGAAAAGAAAGCATCTCCCTTTCGTTCCTTTTCTGAGTATTGCCTTATGGTTGGTCCTCTATTTCCGATAGCACAAAAAAGAAGAAGCATCTAGAACAAAATGTCCGACCTTCCTCTTTTCTTATTACTTAAAATTCATATTTTCTAGTAACTTATACTGCTAGTCTTTCCAGTTTTTTCTAAGGAATCCCGCCCGACCAGAGCCTTCACGATACAACTGATAATGGATCTTGTTTTTCTTGTAGTAATCTTGATGATACTCCTCTGCGGGATAAAAGGTCGTACGAGGTTCGATCTTTGTGACGATCGGTTGATCGAAACGGCCACTTGCTTGTAACTGTTGTTTTGAGTTTTCTGCGGCTTCACGTTCTGCTTCATCACTATAATAAATGACCGGACGATAAGAGTCCCCACGATCAGCAAACTGCCCTAAAGCATCTGTCGGATCGGTCTGTTGCCAATAAATCTCGACCAATTGTGCATAGGTGATGATTTCAGGATCATATTCGATTTCTACCGCTTCCGTATGACCTGTTGTTTCAATCGTCACTTGTTCGTAGGTTGGATTTGGTACATGTCCTCCAGTATAACCGGAAGTAACGGAGAGGATACCTGGTTGTGTTTCAAACGGTTTGACCATACACCAAAAACAGCCACCTGCAAATACAGCTTTTTTCACTGCCATTTCTTATCAGCTCCTTTGGTTTTATCATACTCGTTTTCATTGAAATAAATAGTAATATGCTTATTTTACCCCCTACCGGTATTTTTAGCCTATTTTTATTGTTTTTCTTTTAATATTTGAAAACTTGTGGATAAATTTTGGTACACATAATAATTATCCCCTGTGGATATCTATTACCATTTCTTTTATCCACAGTTACCTTTTACTTCCTTGATTCTAGTTTATCCACAAAAAAAAGGTCAAGTCCCTCAAACAGGAACTTGACCTTCTTTATGTGAACTCATGGTTTATCGTGTTTGTTCATTCATTGCATCTTCGGCAGCCATTTGTGCTTCGATGTCAGAAATACTATACACGTTTTCACTTGCAACGCCAACTTCTTTTGGTTCCATGTTGCGGTAACGTGGCATACCAGTACCAGCTGGAATGATCTTACCGATGATAACATTTTCTTTCAAACCAAGAAGTGGATCTTTTTTGCCTCGGATCGCAGCATCAGTCAAGACACGAGTTGTTTCTTGGAAGGATGCAGCTGATAAGAAGCTGTTTGTTTCTAATGATGCTTTTGTGATACCTAGCAAGACTGGACGAGATGTCGCAGGAACGCCACCAGCAACTAACGTATTGTAGTTTTGGTCTTTGAAGTCTGCGATATCTAACAGTGTACCTGGCAAGATTTCTGTATCGCCTGGGTCCATGACGCGCACTTTACGAAGCATTTGGCGAACCATTACTTCGATATGTTTGTCGCCGATTTCTACCCCTTGCATACGGTAAACGCGTTGTACTTCACGTAATAGATAGTTTTCAACAGATAGAACGTCACGTACTTGCAACAATTGTTTCGGATCGATTGATCCTTCTGTCAATGGTGCACCACGATGGATCATATCGCCTTCAGCGACTTTCATACGTGCAGTATAAGGCACTGTATACGTACGTGTATCTGTTTTCCCTTTGATTGTTACTTCTTTGGTACGTGTAGCAGGATCTTCAGAGATATCGATGACATCCCCTGTTACTTCAGTAATCACTGCTTGCCCTTTCGGATTACGTGCTTCAAAGATTTCTTGGACACGAGGAAGACCTTGAGTGATATCATCTCCGGCAACCCCACCCGTATGGAACGTACGCATTGTTAACTGAGTACCTGGTTCACCGATTGATTGAGCGGCGATCGTACCAACTGCTTCTCCGACTTCAACGTCAGAACCAGTTGCCAAGTTACGTCCGTAACAATGTTTGCAGACACCATGTTTTGTGTTACATGTGAAGACAGAACGGATCGTTACAGTTTCAACACCTGCATCAACGATTTGTTTTGCAACATCTTCAGAGATCAATTGATTTCCGGCGATGATCATTTCGTTGGTTTCAGGATGACGAACTTCTTTACGTGTGTAACGACCAATCAAACGATCTTCAAGAGATTCTATGATTTCATTTCCTTCACGGATTGCTTGGATCTCAAGACCGCGGTCAGTGCCACAATCTTCTTCACGAATGATGACATCTTGGGCAACGTCAACTAAACGACGTGTCAAGTAACCAGAATCGGCTGTCTTCAAGGCTGTATCGGTCATTCCTTTACGAGCCCCGTGAGTTGAGATAAACATTTCCAAGACAGAAAGTCCTTCGCGGAAGTTCGAAATGATCGGCAATTCCATGATACGTCCATTCGGTGCGGCCATCAATCCACGCATACCAGCAAGCTGAGTAAAGTTGGAGATGTTACCACGGGCACCAGAATCTGACATCATGAAGATTGGGTTTTTTGCTTCCAAACCTTCCATCAGTTTTTGTTGGATGCTGTCTTTCGCAGAGTTCCAAACAGCGATTACTCGTTCATAACGCTCGTCGTCAGTGATCAATCCACGACGGAATTGCTTCGTGATCGACTCTACTTGTTTATGTGCTTCGTCAATGATCACTTGTTTTTCATTCAAGACACTGATGTCGGCGATCCCTACAGTGATACCTGCATGTGTTGAATGTTTGTATCCTAAGTCTTTCATACGGTCAAGCATCTTAGATGTTTCAGTTACTTTGAAACGTTTGAAGACTTCGGCGATGATGTTTCCTAAGTTTTTCTTCTTGAATGGTAAAACTAGTTCTTGTTCTTTGATGTGAGCAGGAATATCTGTTCCAGCTTCAACAAAGTATTTGTCCGGTGTTTGGACAGTCAAGTTGAAGTCAGTTGGCTCATTCAAGTAAGGGAATTCTGGTGGCATGATCTCGTTAAAGATGATCTTACCAACAGTCGTGATCATCGTGCGTTCTTTTTGCCATTCTGTAAATGGTTTGTCCCCTAATGTCGTTGGGTTCACACCAATACGTGAATGTAAATGAACGTAGCCATTACGCCATGCGATGACTGCTTCGTTTTGGTCCCTAAAGACCATTCCTTCGCCTTCACGACCTTCTTCTTCCATTGTTAGGTAGTAGTTTCCTAAAACCATATCCTGAGAAGGTGTAACAACTGGTTTACCATCTTTTGGATTCAAGATGTTTTGAGCAGCTAACATCAGCATACGTGCTTCTGCTTGTGCTTCTTCGTTCAACGGTACGTGAACGGCCATTTGGTCTCCATCGAAATCGGCATTATAAGCTTCACATACCAATGGATGCAAACGGATCGCACGACCTTGGACAAGAACTGGTTCAAATGCTTGGATACCTAATCTGTGAAGCGTAGGTGCCCGGTTCAATAGAACTGGATGTTCTTTGATGACGTCTTCTAAGACATCCCAAACTTCATCTTCTTGACGTTCGATTTTGCGTTTCGCATTTTTGATGTTTGAAGCAAGTTCACGTTGAACTAATTCGCGCATCACGAATGGTTTGAACAATTCGATCGCCATTTCTTTTGGTAATCCACATTGGTACATTTTTAAGAAAGGACCTACGACGATAACTGAACGACCAGAGTAGTCGACACGTTTACCAAGTAAGTTTTGACGGAAACGACCTTGTTTCCCTTTCAACATATGAGAAAGAGATTTCAATGGGCGGTTACCTGGTCCTGTAACAGGACGGCCACGACGACCGTTATCGATCAACGCATCTACCGCTTCTTGTAACATCCGTTTTTCATTTTGAACGATGATTCCTGGTGCATTCAAGTCTAACAAACGTTTCAAACGATTGTTACGGTTGATCACACGACGATATAGATCGTTCAAGTCACTTGTTGCAAAACGTCCACCTTCTAATTGGACCATTGGTCGTAGATCTGGTGGGATGACAGGGATAACGTCCATGACCATCCAGCTTGGTTCATTGCCAGAAGCACGGAATGCTTCTAAAATGTCCAAACGACGGATCGCGCGTGTACGTTTTTGTCCTTGTGCAGATTTCAACTCTTCTTTCAATTCAGCCGCTTCGCCATCCAAATCAACGTTATCAAGTAATTGTTTGATTGCTTCCGCGCCCATTGCTGCTTGGAATTCTTGGCCATATTGTTCACGTTTTTCGCGGTATTCGCGTTCAGTCAACAATTGTTTTTTCTCTAAGCTTGTGTTTCCTGGTTCAATAACAACATATGAGGCAAAGTAAATGATTTCTTCTAATGCGCGTGGGCTCATGTCTAATACAAGACCCATACGAGAAGGAATACCTTTGAAATACCAGATATGTGAAACAGGTGCTGCTAATTCGATATGACCCATACGTTCACGACGAACTTTTGAACGAGTCACTTCCACACCACAGCGATCACAAACGATTCCTTTATAACGGATACGTTTGTATTTTCCGCAGGCACATTCCCAGTCTTTTGTAGGACCAAAAATCCGCTCACAGAACAACCCTTCGCGCTCAGGTTTTAAGGTACGATAGTTAATCGTCTCAGGTTTTTTTACTTCACCGTAAGACCAGCTTCTGATTTTTTCGGGAGAAGCCAAACCTATTTGCATACTTTCGAATTTATTTACATCGATCAAAAGGGGTTCCCTCCATTTCGTTTAATGGCAAAACCGTAAGGCGGCTGATCTTCGACCGCCTCACAGTATCTCAGACCGGATTAGTCTAAATTATCTTCTGCGGTTTCAAAGTTTTGGATGATATCTTGTCTTTCATCTTCGACTTGTTCAGCAGCTTGTTTTTCTAGTTCTTTTGCTGTTTGTTGTTCAGCGAATTTTGTCAAAGCATCCACTGTGATCAAATCATCGTCTTCGTCATCCATGTCGCGAAGTTCGATCTCGCTGTCTTGGATGTCTAGGACACGCATGTCTAATCCTAGTGATTGTAATTCTTTGACTAATACGCGGAAGGATTCAGGTACACCTGGTTTTGGAATTGGTTCACCTTTGACGATTGCTTCGTATGTTTTCACACGTCCGACTACGTCATCTGATTTGTATGTCAAGATTTCTTGTAAGGTATAAGCCGCACCGTATGCTTCCAGTGCCCAAACTTCCATTTCCCCAAAACGTTGTCCACCAAATTGCGCTTTACCACCTAATGGTTGTTGCGTAACTAGTGAGTAAGGTCCAATTGAACGTGCATGTAACTTGTCGTCAACCATGTGAGCAAGTTTGATCATGTACATCACACCGACAGACACACGTCCGTCAAATGGTTCACCTGTACGTCCGTCGTAAAGAACAGTTTTCGCATCGCTAGCCATACCAGCTTCACGAACTGTTTCCCATACGTCTTCATCACTTGCACCATCAAATACTGGTGTTGCTACGTGGATGCCTAATTGACGCGCAGCCATCCCTAAATGCAATTCCAATACTTGTCCGATGTTCATACGTGATGGTACCCCTAGTGGGTTCAACATGATGTCGATCGGTGTTCCATCAGGTAAGAATGGCATATCTTCTTCCGGCATAATACGGGAAACAACCCCTTTATTACCGTGACGTCCGGCCATTTTATCCCCTTCATGGATTTTACGTTTTTGAACGATATACACACGAACTAACATGTTGACACCTGGTGATAATTCATCGCCAGCTTCACGAGTAAAGATCTTCACATCGTGAACGATCCCGCCTCCACCATGCGGTACACGTAGAGAAGTATCACGTACTTCACGTGCTTTTTCACCGAAGATCGCATGCAATAAACGTTCTTCTGCTGAAAGTTCAGTTACCCCTTTTGGTGTTACTTTACCGACTAATAGGTCACCGTCTTGGACTTCCGCCCCAATACGAATGATCCCCATTTCGTCTAAGTCTTTCAATGCGTCTTCACCGACGTTCGGGATTTCGCGAGTGATTTCTTCAGGTCCTAATTTTGTATCACGAGCTTCTGATTCATATTCTTCAATATGGATCGATGTGTACACATCGTCTTTGACAAGACGACGACTCATGATGATCGCATCTTCGTAGTTGTATCCTTCCCAAGTCATGAAACCGACTAAGACGTTTTGTCCTAGAGCCATTTCACCTTGTTCCATTGATGGGCCGTCTGCCAAGGTATCCCCTTTTTCGACTTTCTCACCTAAATGAACGATTGGGCGTTGGTTGTAACTTGTTCCAGAGTTTGAACGACGGAATTTTGTTACTGAATATTTGTCTAATGCGCCATTGTCACGACGTACGCGGATCTCAGAAGCATCAACAAATTCAACTACACCATCGTGTTTACATAGTAACGCAGCTCCTGAGTCATGAGCTGATTTATATTCCATACCAGTACCAACCCAAGGTGCTTGTGGATTGATCAATGGCACTGCTTGACGCTGCATGTTGGCACCCATCAAGGCACGGTTGGAGTCATCGTTTTCCAAGAAAGGAATACATGCTGTCGCTACCGCAACTACTTGTTTCGGTGAAACGTCCATATAATCGACTTTATCGATCGATACTTCTAAGTTTTCACTTTGGGCACGAGCCATGACGATTTCTTCAGCAAATGTACCGTCATCATTCAACTTACTGTTTGCTTGGGCAACGATATAATGGTCCTCGATGTCTGCTGTCAAGTAATCGATTTGTTCTGTCACACGGCCAGTTTCACGATCAACACGACGATACGGCGTTTCGATAAAACCAAATTTGTTTACTTTCGCGTAACTAGATAAACTATTGATCAACCCGATATTTGGTCCCTCAGGCGTTTCGATCGGACACATACGGCCATAGTGGGAGTAGTGAACGTCACGTACTTCATAGCCGGCACGGTCACGAGTCAAACCACCAGGTCCTAAGGCAGAAAGACGACGTTTGTGTGTCAATTCGCCCAATGGATTTGTTTGGTCCATGAACTGAGACAATTGTGAAGAACCAAAGAATTCTTTGATACTTGCGACAACTGGACGGATGTTGATCAATTGTTGTGGTGTCAATGTTTCTGTATCTTGGATCGACATTCTTTCACGTACAACACGTTCCATACGTGCTAATCCGATACGGAATTGATTTTGTAAAAGTTCTCCGACAGAACGGATACGACGATTTCCTAAGTGGTCGATATCGTCCACGTTGCCGATGCCTTCCATCAAGTTCAAGAAGTAGCTCATTGAAGCAACGATATCCGCTGGACGAACAGTTTTCACTGTTGTGTCTGGGTAGCCGTTACCGATCACGTTGACTTCACGTTCTGGGTCTTTTGGTGAAAAGACTTTGATCACTTGGACAGTCATTGGATCAGTGACTACGCCATCTTCTGTTGGGTAGTAAGTCACTGAGTTCAAACCATTGTCGATGAACGGTGCTAATGTTTCCATCACTTGATGGGTCAAAGCTGTTCCTTTTTCAACAATGATCTCGCCTGTTTCAGGATCAACCAACGTTTCAGCTAACGTTAAGTTCAATAGACGTGTTTTCAAGTCTAATTTTTTGTTTACTTTGTAACGACCAACATTTGCTAAGTCGTAACGTTTTGGATCAAAGAAGCGGGCATTCAGCAAGTTACGTGAACTATCTGCTGTTTTTGGTTCGCCTGGGCGAAGACGCTCGTAGATGTCTTTTAATCCTTCTTCTGTTCTAGAATCACTTGCATTTTTGTGTAAATCTTTTTCGATCGTGTTACGTAATGTTTCACTATCCCCAAAGATTTCAAAAATCGTGTCATCTGAACCGAAACCTAATGCACGAACTAACACAGTCAATGGAATCTTACGTGTGCGGTCGATACGTACATAAGAGATGTCTTTTGCATCAGTTTCCATTTCTAACCATGCACCACGGTTAGGGATCACAGTGGAACCGAATCCTTCTTTACCGTTTTTGTCTACTTTCCCATGGAAGTAAACACCTGGTGAACGGACTAATTGGGAAACGATAACACGTTCCGCACCGTTGATGATGAATGTACCTTGCTCTGTCATCAATGGGAAATCACCGAAGAATACTTCTTGAGCTTTGATTTCGCCTGTTTCACGGTTTGTTAAACGTAAAGTCACATGTAATGGTGCAGAGTAATTTGCGTCATGTGCGCGTGCTTCTGCTACTGTGTACTTTGGTTCTTTCAATTCATAATCTACAAATTCCAAAGAAAGATTGCCATTGAAGTCATCAATTGGCAAAATATCTTCAAACATTTCTCTTAGTCCTTCATCCAAGAACCATTGGTACGAGTCTGTTTGAATTTCGATCAAATTTGGTAATTCCAACACTTCACTGATTCGTGCGAAACTTCTACGTTCGCGATGTTTTCCGTATTTTACTACGTGTCCAGCCAAGCTCTTCACCCCTCTAAAATGTCATTCAAAAAGACTACCCGATCAATTGTTACAATAATATTAAAAATATTATATTTAGGTAACAACAGACATTTTTTGCGGCTTTTAGGCAAAAAAAAACCAAAAATAGAACGTTCTCTTGAGTACTTGCCTACGTGAGCTTCTACTTTTGTTTCCTTATATTAAAGCCGAAACGGACAATATTTCGTTTCTGCCTTCGCTTCATCAGATAGTTTTTGCAACTTCATATAATACACTGTTTAAACGTAAAAGTCAACACTTCCTGGCGTTTCCTGTAAATTTTCGTAATTGTTTCTTAATCTTTCTTTTTTGTTCCAATTTCGTCCATTCCTACTTGAGTGACTCTTCCTCACAAAATCTTTTCGTCTTTATAGCGACTCAAACAAAAAGTATGACGCGCTGTCCTCATTCGATCGTAAATCTGCTAATATATAAATAGTAGAAAGGAGCTTGATCGATGACGACAAAAGCCAAGGTACTACACCTTTTAAAAAATACTCCGACATTTCTATCCGGTGAAAAAATCGCCCAACAACTGAATGTCTCCCGAACGAGTATTTGGAAAGCCATCAAAGAATTAGAAAAAGAAGGTTTTCGCTTTGAACATCAAGCGAAAGGGTATCGTTATCTCCCCTCCGATGTATTAGATCCTGTAGAGATTTCCCAAGCATTATCTTCTTTTGACGTTCAAGTGAACGTTTTATCACAATCGGAATCGACGATGAAAGATGCTAAATCGGCATCTAATATGGATACTACGAAACCTAGTTTATTTATCGCGGATACACAAGAACAAGCCCATGGACGTTTTGGACGTTCCTTTTTCGCTCAACCAAGTCAAGGAATCTACATGAGCTTATTATTGCATCCACAAAAGCATTTTGAGGAATTGCCACAATATACGTTGATTGCTGCCAGTGCATGTGTCAAAGCGATTCAAGAAACGACAGGAAAACATGCCATGATCAAATGGGTCAACGATATCTACCTTGAAGGGAAAAAGGTTTGTGGAATTTTATCTGAAGCGGTAAGCGATATGGAAAGTGGTGAAATTCGTTCGGTGATTATTGGTGTGGGCTTGAATTTTTCGATCCCTCACACGCAATTTCCTGATGAGATTCAGCAAAAAGCGACCTCCTTGTTTCCTGATGGTGAAGCATCGATGACTAGAAATCAATTGATCTGCGCGATTTGGAAACATTTCTTTAGGTATTTAGCCGACCATTCGCACACCTATTTTGATCTTTACACAGAACGGTCATTTGTCCTAGGTAAGTCTGTCAGCTTTACCCGACAAGGAAAATCTTATCAAGGAATTGCCCAGGCAATCGGTCCAAAAGGAGAACTGATCGTAGATACGCCAAACCAGCGCTTCCAACTACTCTCTGGTGAAGTCAGCTTAACAGAAATCGATGGGCTACCATCAGCAAAAAGAGGCTAGTTCGTTTCCTAGCCTCTTTTTTATCAATGGTGGGTTTGTCATGCTCGCTTTATTTTTCATAAGCTTGATGTCACGAGAAAACATGCAAGCTTCTTTACGATGTACTATATTTTTCTACTATGTGCTTGATTCTATGTTTGAGGTACTACATTATGTGTTTTATTTTACTTTTGAGTCTACATCTAATTTCTATGTTTGTTCTATGTTTTAGTTCTATGTTCGATATCCTTTTTTAATAGGATAGTACTATGTGCTATTGTCAGTAGCAGTAGAACAATCAAACTACTGCCTGTCAATACTAATGGACACCTGATAACATTTGCCTACGCTTTTATCTAGATGCGCTGTCGCAATCTGTGATGCACGTCGTCAAGCAAGTGAGACCGAGCAACTATTTTTCCCCGAAATAGTTTTCGGCAATCAAGTGATGTTCTATGTGTGTTGTTTCCTCTATTTACTACTTCTAAGTCATTTATAAGCTTATCTATTGAAGACCAACGATTGCTTTCTCCACTTCTTCCTATACAGAACCCTCTTCCATTTAACGCCCCCTTTTTTGTTTTGCTGTCGTTCTGTTTGTATCATAACGCATAAAAAAATGATTGAAGTCTTTTGTATTGAATTACAACATTTTTTATTTCCACATTAGATTCAGCGATCTGTTACTGGGTCATCCCAGCCTCAATGGACTATTTTCAAATTTTGCAAAATTGTAATTGATTCGCTTTAGAAGAAGAAAAATATTCGATCTTCAAGTTGAATTTTTTTACAATCAAACAGCGGACCAAAAATTTATCTGCCGCAGACAAAGGTTGCTGATACTCTTCTTCAATATCACGAAATGAAAAATTTCTTTTCTTCTCACTTAGTTTTGTTACGATCTCAATCACCGTTAATTGCGTTAATTCTGATGTATATTGTTTTCTCACAGCTGCTCTCCTTTATTCATAGCGTTCTTTAATCCAGAATATAGCATGGAATTTTTCTTGCTGGGAACAATTTTTTCCAAAAACAAAAAAAGATTGTTTTAAATAAACAAAACAATCCATTTGAGTGATTTAATCCATAACATGAACGAAAGTCACCTCTGCTCTGCAAATCAATCCAAAATAACACCTTTTAGAAAAGATCAATACTAAAAATTTACACATTATAGAAATAATCGGTACATACCACGAGTTGAAAAATGATATTTTTTTTATATATTAATAAAGATAATTAAGGAGAAACAATGGAGAAACCTAAAAAAAAATATAGAGGTGACAAGATTTTTAAATACAGCCATCAGAGATGGTGTTCTAAATCCACAAGCAATCGGTCAAGAAAGCTTATCTCGCTTGAAATTACACATATTGATCAAAGAACAATCGTTAACTATAAATTTAAAAGCACCGAATCTTTCTGACAACGTTTTTCAGAGAATCAGTAGACAATTAGATGTTGTAAAAAAATTCTCACAACAAACAGCATCGATCACAGCTGAAAATATCCAGTTATCTGCTAAACAAATTGACCAGAAAATTGAGCGTTTAACCGAAAAAGACAGAGAGTTAAATGAACAAATCAGGGAAATTAAAAGTGAAGTAAAAAACTTTCTAGCAGAACAGCCAATCCGGATGAATATAACAAGGCAACAACCAAACTCAATAACGCAAATAAAGAACTAAGTAATAATCGAAATAACATCTACAGTCATCGCGCAATGAAGCTTGTCCTAAAAGAACAAGAACGCCAGCAAACGAAAAGTGTTCGCCGAGAATCTGTCGATCAGTCGCCGAGACGACAATCCGTTTCTCAAGTAACATCTGAACCTCGTCAGTCTGTCCCACAAAAGCTTTCTACGCCTCGGCAATCACTCGTACAGCAACAGGAAAAACGAACAGAAAAAATCGATAACCTAACAGAAAAGATCATAAATACAGAGAAAACAATACAGGCGCTTGCAAAAGAAAGAGATGGTCTCGTTAGCAACCCTAACGTAAAAGAAGAATTCGCTATATATACTGAAGGCATCCAACTTCATCGAAAACAAGCAGACAATCTTTACCGTCAACTGGAGACGATTGATTCAAAGACTGCAACGAAGTTAGAAACAAAATTTGCTGATTCCCCTTATGGCAAAGTCGCGTGTCCATTAACACCTAAAGAAATCTCTGCAATCAAAGTAGAAAAAGCTAATGAAAAGTTCAATCAATCTTACCGCAATTCATCTCCTGAACCTAAAATGAACAAAAAGCTAAGAATAGACACAGGTAAAACCCTCTCATAGAAAGAGAGAACAGCCGAACATAAGAAGTTTATTCAAGAAACTAAAAAAATGTGCAGAAAATTGAGGCCAAATTGCAAAAGTACCACAAACGCAAAAAATATTTTCGGTCTGATTGCGAATACTTTCAGAGAAAAAAATCCAAAGTTTAAAGGAAAAAAAACTGATTTGATAAACAAATTCGAACAACCGTAAAAAGGTATCCTAAAACCAACATTTAAAAAACAAGTAACTGACGCTCATAATAAAAAAGAACCATAAATGAAAAATCAAAAACTGCGTGGAGATCGAACACAATCACCGAGTTTTAGCAGATCATGATCATCGCCCACGCAGATAAAGATTTTCTAGCTAAAGTGGTTCAAAAAATCCATATATTTAGTTATTTTATATACTTTATTTCATTACAAAAAGAGACATAAAATTATAATGAAAAAGTTCTGCCATTCGATCAGTCCACCTGCTTCAATTTCAATTTTACAACGTTTTATTATCTCATCATTTATATCAAAAATTTTCCTTAATAGAAATTATTGACACTAATTAGCAATAAAAAGATGTTATGTTTATTTATATATAACAATAAGAGAAGGAGATAGATATGGCTAAGAACAAGCAATATACACCCCAATTAAACAATGAGGAGAAAACAATGATCACTCACCTCTCGAATCAAATTATCGACTCTGAGAATATGATCGAAAAATTCAAGGCACAACGAAAGGAGCTTGGAGATTCTTCAAAATCTTCAAAAAAATATCAGGAACTGACAGATGCTATCAAAAATCATAGGAAAAGAATTCATGTTTTATATAGAAGAATCGAAAATATTTCACCCGCTCATGCGGATAAATTGGAGCAAGAGATAGATCGCCATTTCAATCAGAAGAGCGTCAAGGAGAACATCGTTCATGAACCTATCTATGAAACCATTCCAGGAGATAGAAAAGATAGTATGGAAACAGTCGATGTCCCAATCACATTAAAAAGGGCTCGATCAAAAGAAGAAATTCAGTCGGCTGTTAAATCTGCTAATGATAGATTCAACGAATCTCATAAAAATATATCTTCAAAGTCACATGATAAAAGAGAGAAAACGATCGAAATCAAAAAAAACCAATCAAGGATAATATGAGTCAAAATCTTTCGTTAGATGAAGCCAATAAAAAGTTAGAGCAAACGGAAAAAAAACTAGCCACTATTAAACAAAGAAATAAGACGTTAACTGGCAAAATCATGAATTTATTTGGTAGAAAAAATAAAGAAGAATTTAAAGAAGAATTAATGAACCAAAAGAAATTATTGATTGATCAGATTAAAACTTTAAAAGGAGAGCCTATAAAAGGTATTCTGAAACCGCCATTGACTGAGAAGTTAGCTAACGCACAGGAAAAGGTCAAAGCGAACGCCCAAGAAAAGGCAAATCCTACACTGAACAATCGACCACAAACTAATCCTGCCCTTTCAAAGTAAAACAACTTCACACTAAACAAAATAATCTAGGATATTGATCAAAAAAATGATCAATATCCTTTTTCTGCTATCAAACAAGCTTTCCCCTCGTTGCTTTCTCGCTCATATTTCAAGAGCAAGAAATGCTTACACTAATTTTCTCTACTTAGAAATTATCGGTATAAATCACGAAGATTAAAATGCTATTTTTGTTTATGTAACTAAGACAAGAGATGAGGAACTAATTATGGATAATCGTAAAGAGAATATTATGTCAGTAGAAAAGATGAGACAGCGTTCAAGGGAATTGAGTAAGCATCTACCAAAAAGTCCTGCTACAGAAATCAAGCAACTGACAAAAAGCCTGATGAATACAGTAGCTAGAATCCAAGAGCTAAAGGAAAAAAGAGAACAGCTTAGTGATCGTTCCACATCTTCAAAAAAATATAGGGAACTAACAGCTGGCATCAAAAATAATGAAAAAAGAGCGCAAGAATTACTTGATAAAATCGACAAGTTGTCGCCAAAACAAGTAGATAAACTTGTCGAACGATACACAGACTCTGCTGAACCGATCTACGAAACAATTCCTAGTGATACTAAAAGGAATGAAAAAGATGCGCCACTCCCTGAAATACGTGACCGAACAAAAAAAGAAGTGGTAAATGCTGTTACGGAAGCGAATCGTAAGTTCAATGAAACACATAAAGATATCTCTAAAGAACCTTATGCAAATCGACAGCCAAAAATAAAGTTTGATGCAAAAACATTGGTAAATGGAATGGATAAAGAGGAGCCTTCCCAAAAACGCGATCACACAGACAAAGAAGTTGGGAAGGCTAATCATAAGGTGCAGACCCAATCATTACAAAAAAAGATTTCACCTGAGACTCAGAAATTTACATTGAAAGATAGGATCAATCATGCACATCGCCAAACAGAAAACAATCATCTAAAACAAGATAGCCACTCGCGAAACAATCGACCACAAACTAGCCCGAGCCTTGGAAGATAAAAAATAAAAAAACCAGTGATTTCCTTATCAGTCAGGACTGCATAAGGCTTTCACTGGTTTTTATTGACTCATTTATTCTTGTCATTCAGCGACATTTCCCCCAAAATGTTAACGATACTGATTGTCAGAATAAACAAAAAAATGAATGTTTTAACTACTTGTTTTGTCCATGGTTCACTCAATATTATGTATTATTTCTTATGTGCTTTGATTTCCCTCCTTTATTCTTCCTCCGTCACTTTATGTACTTACGTCCATAAATAAAACGATGTAAGCCCCTGTTCGATAAACGACCCATGTCCATTCTATTGATGGTTCATGTTTTTAAGAGCAACAAACTACTGATACGTATGGAACTACTAAATGGAAATCAGTCACCATGCGATACCTATTATTTAGCATACCTCTTTCTTTCAGAAGGTGCAAAACCACTTTTTCTGTGCAAAGAAAAAAATGAGCCTGGGACATTAGTCACCTTGCATCTCCTAGAACCGAATAAACGGTGTTCCAAAAGCAACCCCTTCAGAAATAAGCGTGAAACCCCAAAAATTTGAAGAACAATTTTCAGGGTTTCACGCTTATTTCTCGGAGCTGAACACTTCTGTCACATCATTTTTATATAACTTAGTCTGCCCGTCTTAGGATCAATGACGTCAAAGTCTCTAATGTTTCTTTTGTTTGTACCGAGGTATTTGGTAATTTTTTGATTTCTTTTAGTGCTTGTTTCGTATAGGATTCTGCCAACTTCTGGGCGCTTTCGACCCCTTGTGCCTCAATAACTAATTGTTGAACCTTCTCAGCTTCTGCTTGTGTCATTTGTTTTTCTTTGGACAAATATTCAAGTAATTCTGCTTTTTTGTCTGTTTGTAACGCATAGATCAAAGGTAGCGAATACACCCCTTGACGAATGTCTTCCAATACAGGCTTGCCGATGTCTTCGCTCTGTTTTGTATAATCTAAAATGTCATCAATGATTTGAAACGCCATACCGATCGCTAACCCGATATCCCCAGCTTTTTTTGCAAAACGTTCGCTTGTGCCACTTTCGTATGCACCTACAAAACAACTCAGTTGAAAAAGTTCAGCGGTTTTACCAGAAATATTCTGTAAGTATTCTTCAACCGTCAACTGGGTATTGTATCTATCATCCATTTGCCCGAGCTCGCCATTCAATACTTTTTCCATACTTCTTGCATTTAATTGCATACTCTTTAAGGAAGAAGTATATTCGGACAAGAGTTTGAAACAACAAACAAATAAATAATCTCCGGCATAAACAGCGACACTATTGCCAAAACGGCTACGTAAGTTTGGCTGTCCTCTGCGTAAGTCAGCTTCATCAACGATATCATCATGGATCAACGTCGCAATGTGTAGCATCTCAATAGATGCTGCCAACGAAATGGCTTTATCGCGATCTTGCTCCGGGCCAAATTGAGCAAATAATAGTTGATACGCCGGACGCAGTAACTTCCCACCTGCATGAATCGTTTCTTTTATCGCTTCTTCTACTGGTTTGTTTTTCAGCCGAACAACACTTTCCATTTTTTTTAGTGTTTGGTTCAATTCCACTTGGATCGTTGGATAGTCCACCCACATTTGATGTAACTTCATAAAAAAACTCCTTGTATAACGCTTATTTTTTCAGAAATACCGATTGCCATTGACTATTGGTCTGTCGATCATAGTCTGCTTGGAAACGCTGAAGTGTTCTCACATGTTTCAGCAGATAATTAGCAGCTATCCCTATGGCCAATCCTGATAGAATACCTAGGAATGACAAAATCGGTAAGTAGAGCATGACTGTCCATGATTGAGCGATAAATGACGCGGTCAATAACTGACCGACATTATGCATAAATCCACCTGTCGCGCTGATGCCAATAATGCTAACCCTTTTAGGACCCAGTTGTTTGACTATCAACATCCCTACATAACTCAACAACGCACCACTCATACTATAAAGAAACGTCGAAATCGTGCCGCCTAATAACGTGGTCAAAAATAAACGCAACCAAAGTAATAAGAAGCTATCTCGTTTTTTCATTGTAAAAATTGCCACAATCGTAATCAAATTAGCCAATCCTAGTTTTGCACCTGGCGCAAAAGCGAAAGGATAAGGAATCATATTTTCCAATAAACCGATGATCACACCTTGGGCAACTAATAAAGATATATAGATCATTTTTTGTAATTTACTCATGACGTGAACCGTCTAATAAATCAGACTGTCTTCCCCACTCCCGTCTGTTGATCGCACTTCGATCACTAATTTGTGAGGCAAACAAACGATTGTTTCACCATTATTCGTTGCCCATCCTCGGCGAACGCAAATCTGGTCGTCGCAGTCTGCTTCTTTGATCCGAATTCGTTCCCCATCGATCTCGATCACGTTTTTGTCGCCATGATCATCTTCGTATAAATAGGTATAAGCTTTGGTTTCAGTTACCAACGGAAACGTTTTGATTTCTGTTCCATCGACTCGTAGCACTGCTTCTTTATTTGGTGTTGCATCAACTTGTTGATAACTAAAGATGACAACCGGCAAGAATGAGAGCATGACTAACAAAAGAATAATGATGATATCCCAAGGTTTTAATAAACTTTTTTGAATAAATTCTTTCAAGTACTCACTCCCTTTTTCTCCTCGTTTGATTGCTCCAATTTTACCATGAATAACGAAGGTTGTGAATGAGAGGCACAACACAGCTAATTCAAGGATTTGAGCGATTCATCATCTTTATACGAACCTATTTAAGAAAAAGACGAGCTTGGAATGTTTGCACACCCCAAGCTCCTCCTTATTTCTTCTCATATCATGATTTTAGTTGCTAAAATCATTTGGATTATTTGAATTGTTAACTTTCTCTATTCGCCGTAACGTGCCTTTGGTTTCCCGTACCACCAATTACCGAGCGTTTTCTGTAACCAAGGAATCACCCAACGATCCAAACCGATCGCACGACCTGAACCATTCATCAAGGCAAACGCCACAAAGATGAACCAGATGTTTACCCAGTAGAACATACCAGAAATACAGAATGTGATAACTAAAACAATCGTTGTTGCACTACATAACCAAGTGAATAAACCGGCAATCAATGCTAACGCTAACGCGATTTCAAAGAAGACCATGAATTTTTGGAAGAACATCGCTACATCGTTATTTGGCATGATGACTTGCATGATGCTGTTGAACCAGTCTGGTGATTTATCGATCACTGCCATTGGTTCTTCACCATATGCGTAGCTCAAGCCAAAATGTGCCGCTTGTGTTGCTGCTTCTCCAGTTGTTGCACCTGCACCGCTCGCAGCTGTTGTTGCATCACCTGCTGCTGAAGCACCACTTGCTACATCTGCTACATTGTATTCCCAAGTCCAAGGGAACACACTGTTACCAGTAAACCATGAGCCTTCACCAAACCAAGTACTTGGTTTTAATACTTCACCGTTACCAATCATTTTCTTAGAAGCTTCAACTAACCAAACGAGACCGTAGAAGATTCGTAATGGGACGCTCCATAAAACATTGCCGTAACGAGAAGAATGTCCACGAGTCACATTGCGATCATCTTTGATATGGAAGAATTCGTGCATCATATATTGGAACATATAATAACCTGAACGGATATCAAAGAAATATTTCAAGTTGACGATATGCTTCATGATAATTGCTAAAAAGCCACTTAAATGGATCTTGTCAAATAAGTTCGCTACACCCCATTTGGCGCCGACAGAAACCATAAATCCTTGGTAGTTCCCTTTAAATTTATGTTTCTCGCCACCTTTGATCGAAGCCGCGATATTCGCTGCAGCTGTATGACCGGTTTGTTCTGCGGCTTGAACGATTTGTGGTGTTGGTGTATTAGGGAATTCTTCGTAATACACTAAATCACCAATGATGTAGATATTTTGTTCTTCATAGCCTTTTGCTTGCATATATTCGTTTGCTACTAAACGTTGGCCACGTGCAGTCTCTAATCCGAAATCAGCCGCATCGGTTGTTCCTTTAACACCTGCTGTCCAAATCAAGGTATGCGTAGGCACTTCACGACCGTCTTTTAATTTGATATGGTCAGGAGCGACTTCAACGATTGGCGCATTCAACAATAGCTCAACATTCTTTTTATTTAAATAACGTTCTGCTTTGGCTGCATCATTACGATCCAACATATTCAAAATCGTTGGCATTGCTTCAACAACCATTAGTGTAATCTCATTTGCATCTAGTTTGTAGTCTTTGGCTAAACGATCTTTCCAATCCACTAACTCACCGATCATTTCGATTCCCGTAAACCCAGAACCACATACAACAAACGTTAACATTGCCTTACGCAATTTTTCGTCTGGTTCTAATGCTGCTTTTTCGACCGTTTTCTCAATGTGCTTACGGATCTTAACGGAATCTTCAAATGACCAAAGAGTAAAGCCATTTTCTTTAACACCTGGTGTACCAAAATCATTTGGTTCACCACCCATACCTAAAATCAATTGATCGAATGGATAAGCGCCTAATTTGGTTTTGACGATTTTTTTCTCTTTGTCGATGCCAATTACTGTATCAGTCACTAGATCTACATTTTTTTGTCTTGCAAATAATCGTTGTAAATCGTACTGGATCGCCTCTGGTTCCACACGTCCGCCTGCAACTTCGTGAAGTTCTGTCATCATCGTGTGGTACGAATGACGATCAATCAATGTGATTGTTACGTCTTCTTTTTTCAGTTTCTTCGCTAAGTGTTTTGTAGCTGAAACACCCGCATAACCAGCACCCACAACGACAATATTTTGCTTTGTCATTGAATATCCGCTCCTTATTTTTCATCTATATAAATTATTAATAGTTGATCGTTTTTTCAATTTGATAATGATTACACAATCTTTATACATTATATAGATGTTTTGTATATTTGTCTAACACCTTTTTATGTTTTTTTTATTACAATAAAAACGCCTGTTTTTCACGAAATTTCCAGAAAGAAAACGCTCAATTAAATCACTGTCGTTATTTTTGTAAAACGGTTGACTTATTGATGATATCTATTAGAATGTATAATGAATCACAAGGAATTTTTGGACAAAAAATGAAATGGCGGGGTTAAAAAATGAAGAAAAATCGGTTTGTTACGGGGTTTGCTGTATTAGCATTCTCAACATTGATGCTAGGAGCTTGTGGATCAGATAACAATGATAGTTCAAGTAGTACATCTTCTTCTACTTCTACTGCACAATCTTCTACAACAGAAACTAGTACAACAGAATCAACTAAAGAAATCGTTGCTGGTGGAGAATTACAAGACGGTACATACAAGTTAGAAGAAAAAAACTACTCTAATGGTTACCGTTCAGTCTTTGAAATGGTCGTAAAAGACGGCAAGATCACTGAGTCTAATTATGACAATGTGAACGAAGATGGCAAATCTAAAATGGATGATGCTGAATACAACGAAAACATGAAAGCAAAAGCTGGTACAAATCCAGAAACATTCATTCCTGAATTAAATGAACAGTTGCTAAGCGCACAAAGCGCAAGTGGTGTAGAAGTTGTGACTGGTGCGACACATTCATCAGAAAGTTTCCAAAACTACGCACAACAATTGATCCAAGCGGCTCAAGCGGGTAACACTGAAACGATCGAAATCGATAATGGTGCAGAACTTAAAGACGGCACATACAAGTTAGAAGAGAAAAACTATTCAAATGGCTATCGTGTGCAATTTGAATTGACAGTTGCAGATGGCAAAGTCACTGAATCAAACTTTGATTACATCGATGCAGATGGCAAATCAAAACAAGATGATACAGAGTACAACGAAAAGATGAAAGAAAAATCTGGTACTGACCCTCAAACTTACATCCCAGAATTAAACGATGAACTTGTTTCAGCAATGGGCGAAGAAGATGGTTCTCCAGCAGATGTAGAAGTAGTAACTGGCGCAACTCACAGTGCACATTCATTCATCATGTATGCACAACAATTAGTCAATGCTGCTGAAAAAGGCGATACACAAACAATTGAAGTCGATAACATTGTGACAAAATAAACTTTGTCTAACAGAAGGCTCATCTGCCTTTACGATAATCCTTTTGGAGATGTGGCAACTGTCACATCTCTTTTTCTGTGCTATCCCTGCAAACGCCATATCCCCCGAAAAAAAGATGTTCATTCCTGCCAGATTATATTAGAATACAAAGCATGAACTTACTTTTGATTTCGCTTAGAGATTTCTCTTTATGCGGAACATGAAATAGATAAAAAGAAATGAGGAATAGATGTTGAAGAAACGATTACTTCCTTTTGTCTTGCTCTTGTGCCTACTGACCATTGCGGGTTGCAGCACAGATCAAACAACTGAAGGAAAACAAGAGAACAACACTTCACTGCTTTCTGACCCTTACACAGACGAACAATTTTTGCTTGGTACTTACGTTCGTATCCGTATCTACGATGAAGGGAAAGAAGACGTATTAAAACCTGCTTTTGACCGAGTCAAAGAGTTAGGCGATAAAATCACGATCAATCAAAGCGGCTCCGAAGTTGATGAAATCAATCAACAAGCAGGAATCAAACCAGTCAAAGTATCTGACGATGTGTACCGTTTATTAAAACGTGCGTATGAGTACAGCGAGGACTCTCATGGAGGCTTTGATATGGCAATCGGTCCAATCACACAATTATGGCGTATCGGCTTTGACGATGCACGTAAACCATCACAAGCAGAAATCGATGAAGCATTGAAGTTAGTGGATTATCATAAAGTCCAATTCAATGATGAAGCAAAGACTGTTTACTTGCAAGAAAAAGGCATGATCCTTGACCTAGGTGCCATTGCGAAAGGATTCATCACTGATGAAGTCGTCAAAGTCTTGAAAGACCATGATGTAACGACGGCGATCGTCGATCTAGGTGGGAATGTCTATGTTCTTGGACACAGTCCTAGAGGAGAAGATCAAGATTGGACAGTCGGTATCCAAGATCCGAATCTTGCCCGTGGAACGATCCTCGGCTCGATCAAAGAACGAAATAAAACATTGGTCACATCTGGAATCTATGAGCGCTACTTGGAAGTTGATGGCGTGAAATATCATCACTTGTTCGACCCTAAAACCGGCTATCCTTTTGACAACGACATCGCTGGTGTCACGATCATCACCGATCAATCCATTGATGGAGACGGACTATCTACTGCGGTCTTCGCCATGGGTGTCAAAGATGGCTTGGCGTACATCGAGGATAAACTGAATGATGGAACTGAGGCGATTTTTGTGACAAAAGATGATAAGGTCTATGTGACAGATCCAATCAAAGACACTTTCAAACTCGCTGAAGATTCAAAATATACTATGGGCGATCGTTCTGAATTAAACTAAGGAGTAACTGATATGACACTAAAAATCTTTTTAGAAGTAGTTGAACTACGTACGAAGGTCGCTAGTGTATTTCCTTTTGCGATAGGGGTTTTATTCTCTATCGCTTTTTTTCACGAAATACAGTGGCTGAACACTTTACTGTTTTTTATTGGTATGCTTGTCTTTGACTTAGCAACTACCGCAATCAATAACTATATGGATTATGAAAAAGCACATTCGGAAATTTATAAATACGAAGAGAACGTCATTGGACGGACTGGTATTTCACCAAAACTCGTACGAAACATGATTTTAGGGATGATTGCTTTTGTCTTAGTCATCGGTATATTACTGACATTGCGGACTGGTTGGTTATTGTTGCTGATGGGGATGATTTGTTGTTTTATTGGGATTTTTTATACTTTTGGTCCTATCCCTTTATCACGTATGCCATTAGGAGAGATTTTCAGCGGTTTTACCATGGGTTTAGGGATCTTTACGATGGTCATCTATATCAACACTCATCGCAGCGATCTATTTGATTTAACCCTGTCTTTAGCAACTGGCACCTTCAATTTATCTGGCAATATCTGGGCTGTAGCCGCCATCTTTCTGGCCGCACTCCCACTTGTTTTTACGATAGCCAATATTATGTTAGCGAATAATTTGCGCGATTTGGAGCGAGATATTGAAAATCATCGGTACACGTTAGTTTTCTACATTGGTCGTCCAATCGGTATCATGCTTTTTCAACTTTTGATGTATGCGTGCTATCTGATTCTTTTAATAGGTCTGATCAGTGGTATTTTTCAATGGCCGATCCTTCTGGCTTTCTTGACTTTACCAAAAATATATCTTAATCTTCAGCTATTCAAAGAGAGTCTGCCGCAGCCTATCAGTTTTAGCTATTCAATCAAAAATATGATTTTGTTCAACAGTAGTTATGCACTTGGTTTATTCGCAACGATTCTTCTCAATCAACTATAGACATAAAAGTGTCTGGGACATTAGTCCTCTTGTACCACCTAAAACCGAATAAACGGCGGGAACAGAAGTAACCTCATCCGAAATAAGGCGCCATCCACAAAAATTTGAAAAACAATTTTCGTGGATGGCGCCTTATTTCTCGAGGCTGAA